>JAFMOD010000754.1:1239949-1285208 GCA_019802435.1 Corydoras maculifer
ATATATATATATATATATATATATATATATATATATATATATATATATATATATATATATATATATATATATATACACACACGTGTACAATAAAACAGAACAGCCAGTTCTTTAATGTGCTTTAAAAAGGGTAAGACATTCCTGTATTTCCCAAACAGTATATGTATATATATATAACTTCCATCCATCCATTATCTTCCGCTTTATCCTATATTAGGGTCGCGGGGAGGTTCCCCAAGCCCATCCAGGGAAGAACGTTTCGGGCGCTGGGCAGATACACCCAGGACAGGGCGCCAATCTATCGATGGGCACACACTCACTCACACAGACAAACACTCTTTATGGGGCAATTTGGAGAACTCAATTGACTTGTTCCATGTTTTTGGACTGTGGGAGGAAACCAGAGAACCTGGAGGAAACCCACACGGACACGGGGAGAACATGGAAACTCCACCCAGATGGGGATTTGAACCGGGAATCCCTAGTGCTGAGAGGAGAACATGCTAACCACTAAGCAACTGTAAAGCGACAGCCCGTATATATAACTTGTATTTCTTATTTAAATGTACCTTTCTCTAACGTAAGAAAACAAAGTAAGCATTGAGTTTTCATACTATTTCACAATGATTCCCAAATTAAAACACCTGACTGAGTACAATTAAACAGAACAGACCTGCATCCGCGTTCCCGATTGGTTGACATTCAAACAGCCCGCCTCTCCCCTGATAACAGACAACACAGCCGTCCAATGGCAGATTATAAAACACGCTTTTTAAAACTGCAGTCTGACTTTCAATAACAATGCGGGACAACGATTCAATTCGCGGGACACATGAAAAGTAACGAAATTGCGCACAAAGCGGGACATCTGGTCACCCTTACAGGATCCCGCAGCGGTTACAAGTGTTACAGTTATGGGGGCAATTTACTGTCTTCCATTTATGCATGTCTTTGGAATGTGTGTGGAAACCAAAGTACCACCGTGCAGGTAGAGGGGAGGACATGAAGTCTTTACACAGAAAGACACCTTCATGTTGTGAGACAGAAGTGCTGACTGTTGCACTGTTGTGCTGCCCCTCTGCATTTGCAACATGCATTAAAACTCTGTTGACTTCTTTACAAATGTTACTTACAGAAATATGGCCAAGACCTCCATATGTTTATATGTAATTATATGTAATTATTGATTATTAATTAATTACTGCGGTACTGAGTTCTCCAAATTGCCCCATATAAAGTGTGTTTGTGTGCGTGTCTGTGTGTGTCCAGCGATAGATTGGCGCCCTGTCCTAGGTCTATCTGCCCAGCGCCCGAAACGTTCTCCCCTGGATGGGCATGGAGAACCCCCCCGCGACCCTAATAGAGGATAAAGCGGAAGATAATGAATGAATGAACGAATAATTAATTACTTCAGCTAACTTTTTTTTTTTTTAAGGTTTATACATTCGTGAGGAAAAAGCAATGCACACTCAAACATGCTTCACGCACACACACACTTGCACACACGCTCATACACACACAGCTGTTCTGTTATTCCCCAACACTCAGGAAAATAATGAACTTCCATCTCCCCCTACTGAGTCCAGAATATTCTCAGGAGAAATTACTTTTTTGTTAGGTGATGCTCCAGACACTGAGAAATGGAACCCCGAAAAAACCTTTAGAAAAGTGTGAAAATGGAAAAAAAAATATATATATCAAAACAACCATCTACCATGCAAAGCCTCAACGAACTGGCATTTGAATTATTTCCTCACATTGCACAGACCACCGATGACACCGGCGAAATCGCACAGTACAGTCAAATATAACAGGGTGGCCAAAGTGGGAGACTTTATTTCACAAGAGCCCGTTGCGGCAGTTAGGATGAGTATAACCTGATATTCATGGTAACAGAATTTATATTTAGCCCATGCTTGCCTCATGAAGCAGTCAGTCCTGAAACTCAATCTCAGTGGCCAAAATCTCCAAAAGAGGGGCTAAATATAACTAGGACAAGGACCAGAATGGCCTATATTTTGTTGTATATTTTACAAACACGGTCATATGGTTCCACTAAAGCCATGTATTGAAAATAAGCAGAGAAAAGCTTGTGGATGTACGCATATTCATACGGATATGCTTGGATGTGCACTGCATCTTCAGAGCAAAGCCGTCAAAATCCATGTGCAGATGGCAGAGCTGAGTACCTCAGACAATTCTAATTTATCAAAGGCCTGCACTGACAACTAGATGCAGAAATAATATCTTTGAAATCACCGGGAGAATGTGAACCTACATATGACTGACATTAATCAAAAGAGAATTCTTAAATCAAACCTTGTCTGTGCTTTTGCTTTGTGTTCTGTTGTTATCTCGGGTGATAAAATCAAAAGAGAAACAAAATCAATAAAGAAAAACTAAACACAATAGACAGGCTCATCAGATATGGCATCAAATTTCTTTTATCTCGCCACTTTTAGCTTTAACTTCTGATTTAATCCAGATGTATTTTTATATCAGTACAAGGTATACTGTTTATGACTAAATAACTCATTAACTATGTAAGATGCAGCAAAGCTAAGCTGTGCATAAGTAATGCAATAAAAAATAAAGAATTATAACATATATCAACAACAGATAAATAATTTCCACACGTAAAGCACCACTGGTATGTTGCACCTCTGGTGCAGACCATTCATATATTATTACACTTTACTAGGTGAGGGTGGGAGGGGGGGGGGTTGCCTGATACAACCAGGACAGGGCGAGAATCTATTGCTGGGCATACTTTCACACGCACACATACAAATGCAAACTATATGGGGCAATTTGGAGCACATTCAAATGACCTTAAATCCATCTATGCACTGTGGAAGGAAACCCGAGAACCTGGAGGAAACCCACACAGACACATATTATTTATAAAAGCCTTGGCTTTTAAGGAAGTAATTTTAAGTTTACAATCTGCAACGCAGGTGGCACGGTGGCTTAGTGGTTAGCATGTTCTCCTTTCAGCACTAGGGATTCCCGGTTCGAATCCCAATTTGGGTGGAGTTTCCATGTTCTCCCTGTGTCCGTGTGGGTTTCCTCCGGGTTCTTCGGTTTCCTCCCGCAGTCCAAAAACATGGATCAAGATCAATTGAATTCTCCAAATTGCCCCATATGGAGTGTGTTTGTGTGAGTGTGTGCCCAGCTATAGATTGGCGCCTTGTCCTGGGTGTATCTGCCCAGCGCCCAAAACGTTCTCCCCTGGATCGGCATGGGCATGGGGAACCCCCCCGCGACCCTAATAGAGGATAAAGTGGAAGATAATGGATGGATGGAATCTGCAACCCCATGGCTAGACACTTTTAAAACTAATTTGCATTTAGTACATTTTAATAACTAATTATTGCATTAGACTGTATATGGTCCAGACAGTTTTAAAAATTACTGCCCACCTGTGGTTAAAGCTGTCCTTTCTATTACGAAACAAACACCAAGAGAAGACATTTCAGACTAGAACTCTGAACATGTAACTCGTCCACATTGCTGTTACATAATTAGATAAGATCTGACTGAAGCGTAAATCTCCCAGCTTCTGTCTCGACACCCCATAATTTAAGAACCACAATTATTGTTCTCTGTTAATGAGACAAAGTGATTTAATGGGGGGGATTGCGTCCTCATCAGGCTGCTGATTTCAGACCATCATAAAGAATACTCTCATCCATCTTCCCCATCACATATTAACCCCGACTCAGCACTCATCTTCATTAAAACACATTGCGTATGACTGCACATCTTTCATTCTCCCAATGGAGCCTATCAATCTCAGATTCAGGCCTCCTCAGTTTTTCTACCATGTATCACAAGTTGTAATTAATCTTAGATAATAACAGAGCAAGATAAGAAGACAGGTAATAAAGACTGATGAATTTCATTGTGACCCTTTAGCACATGAAATGATGGCACCTCTGTACAGGCGTCAGAAAGCCATGTTAATACGCCATGACAGTGGGCATAAATTTTACTATCGAACTATACAGATTATATAGTGACTAAAAACTAAAACCCCTTTATGACGATGTCATACATTTCTTCACCGCAATAGTGCTGATGCCTGTGTAATTATTTTCAGGAATTGTCTACCCACTAATTTACTATTACCTTGCAATAACAGACAGCATTACATGAGTTGTGAAGGATACAGTTGAAAAGAAAAAATAGCGGGGAGAGAAAGAGAGAGAGAGAGAGAGAGAGAGAGAGAGAGAGAGAGAGAGAGAGAGAGAGAGCGCAAGAGAGGCACATCTTCAATCAGAGCTGCTTCATTAAAATTCATGAATTAACAAATGACCAGGCTTTGGGTCCGAGAGCAAAATCTAGACTTTAACCAAATTAGTCATGAACCATCACTAAATGTAATACATTAAGGCATGATGACTTTAATTACTTTTTATTATTTCGTTTAGCACCTGAATTCCCACCAGAATTTTGGAAAATAAAGCTAGGGTGCTTCAAGTTTATTACAGAACTATGTTCTCACAGAGTACTCATTCATTCATTTTCATTATCCTTTTCTTAATCCTCTACTAGGGTCGCGGGGGGGGGGGGTCCAATCTAACACTGGGTGCACTGATTCACACAGGCACACACAAAAACACAGTATATGGGGCAATTTGGATAATTCAATTGACTTTGAATGCATTTTTTTGGACTGTGGGAGGAAACCGGAGAACCCAGAGGAAACTCACGCAGACACAGAACATGGAAACTTCACCCAGACTGGGAATCGAACATGGATCCCCAGGACTGAACGGCAAAGGTGCTCACCACTAATACACATGACTGGTCGCTGAAGATACAGAGCCTACCATCACGCCACCTTGTGATGAATAAAATATGTTAAAAAAAAAAAAATAAAAAAAAGGGGGGGGGGGTAGATTACATCTCTGGTCTTTACTGGATTTAAGGATGTGAATTTGTGAACATTTCATGCTACAACTGACAGAAAAATGAACTGTACTAAAAGAGAATAATACATTTAATAGAATCTATTAAAGTAAATGTATTACTCAGATTTGATTTCATATTACTTTTAAAAAAGAACATTTCTCAATAATGAAATCAATGTTAAGCCTAGATGAAATTATATGCTTAGTTGGCAGTAATTTACTGAGCTATGGTTCATTACAGCCCTAATATTCTTTCCCATTGCCACTATTACACCTTACAACATGAAAATCCTGCAAATAGCTCTCAGGTGGTTTACCCTAAGGCCAAAAAAACATGAGTATAACCAAAAGATTACTTTGCTTATCTTCGTCTTTTAAATGCCATTTTTTAAATTATCCATTGCATAATTATAAAACGAGGCGGCACGGTGGCCTAGTGGTTGGCACGTTCGCCTCTCAGCACTAGGGATTCCCGGTTCGAATCCCCATCTGGGTGGAGTTTCCATGTTCTTCCAGTGTCCGTGTGGGTTTCCTCCGGGTTCTCCGGTTTCCTCCCACTGTCCAAAAACATGGATGAAGTAAATTGAGTTCTCCAAATTGCCCCATGTAGATTGTGTTTGTGTGAGTGAGTGTGTGCCCAGCGATGGATTGGCGCCCTGTCCTGGGTGTATCTGCTCAGCGCCCGAGACGTTCTCCCCTGGATAGGCATGGGGAACCCCACCACGACCCTAATAGAGGATAAAGTGCAAGATAATGAATGAATGAATGAATGAATGAATAATTATAAAACACATTCAAATAAAATGTTTCTGAACTGGATTTAAAATAAACATATAATACTACATTTTTTCATTCACCCATTTAACTTCTGCTTAATTCTAAACTAGGGACTAGGGTCATGGTGGGTAGGTTCCCCATGCCCATCCAATGGAAAATGTTTTGGGTAGTGGGGCAGATACATCCAGGACAGAGGCCAATTAAGAACAGCAAATTTACCTTGAATGTGTTTTTGGACTGCGGGAGGAAACTGGACAACCTGGAAGACAAAGGGAGGACATGGACCACCCAGATCTGGGTCCCCAGCGCTGAGAGGTGAACATCATCTTCCGCGTCATCCTATACTAGGGTCATGTGGGGGGGCACGCTGGGGGGGGGGGGGTTCAATGCCCATCCGGGGGAAAACGTTTCGGGTGCTGGGCAGATACACCCAGGGCAGGGCGCTAGTCTATCGCCGGGCACACACTCACTCACACAAACACACTCTATATGGGGCAATTTGGAGAACTCAATTGACCATGATCCATGTTTTTGGACTGTGGGAGGAAACCGGAGAACATGGAAACTCCACCCAGATAGGGATTCAAAGCACTGAGAGGCAAACGTGCTAAACACTAAGCCGCCCCAATTATAGAAATATTAAAAAAATTATTTCACTTACACACTCTATAGTTATGTCAGAAGATAAACAGTGCGAATTACATATACTTTTTTTAATATAGTTACCCTGATGACTTTAGCGTTTTATGCTTTCAGATGCTTTCATGTGTTCATACAGTGCCACAGGGTCTTTCCTACTTTCATTTGTATAATACCAGAAAACAATTGGAGTCACAGACTATGTTCATTTATTTATTTTATGTACTTTCTCCGCAATTGCAGTGAGCATCGGGTTTTAGTCCAAGGAGAGTAAAAAAGATAATATGTTTAGTAATCTGGTGCATGTGCAGACTATAAAACGGAGCTTATCTCACAGGAGAGTAGTAAGCTGCACACTCTGCATAGAAACCTTGCATTTCCATAAACAGTTATAGTTTTATGCTAAGCCACACTGATATTAAAGCACCGTCTCCTGACCCTCTACTCCACTCCACCTGATAAGTGCATTTCAATTAAACTTGCCTATCAAGGACATGGACTGTGTGCAAAGTAACGGAAGAGTTTTTAATCCCGTAGATTACATGAACTATCTTATAATATATATGATATCTTATAATAAATATATGAGTTCATATTTACTTATTTGCGAGACATGTTAAATGAATGGCGGCATGGTGGCTTAGTGGTTAGCACGTTTGCCTCTCAGCACTAGGGATTCCCGGTTCAAATCCCCATCTGGGTGGAGTTTCCATGTTCTCCCCGTGTCCGCGTGGGTTTCCTCTGGGTTCTCCGGTTTCCTCCCACAGTCCAAAAACATGGATCAAGTCTATTGAGTTCTCCAAATTGCCCCATATACAGTGTGTTTGTTTGTGTGTGTGTGTGTGTGTGTGTGTGTGTGCCCAGCGATAGATTGGCGCCCTGTCCTGGGTGTATCTGCCCAGCGCCCAAAACTTTTCCCCTGGATGGGCATGGGGAACCCCCCCGCAACCCTAATAGAGGACAAAATGGAAGATAATGGATAAATGAATGAATGTTAAATGAATGCTTGTGCATCCACACACACACACACACACACACACACACACACACACACACACACACACACACACACACACACACACACACACACACACACACAGCATGGTTGTTTATTAGTATTCTAACCTGTTATGGGTTTTAATTATATCTCTTTTGGGTAGTATCCATTTCAAATTAGCAGCCTTGGGGATTTACATAGTCTTTAATCTTACTTACCTAATTGTGAATAAAGAACCTCCACCAACCTGAGGATGGGGGTGACCACATGTGGCAGCTTCCTGCTGCTGTGACCCTAACCTCCAGCCCCCTTTTTTTCACAAGATTTGAATTTGGTACCCCTGACTAGCAATTCCTGGTTCTAGCTATCGGACTGCCAGGTCCTTTACCATTCCAAATTGTTATTTCATTTTTACCCTCTCAGAGCTTACCGGCAGCCAAAATAGAACTTTAAAGCCTGTCAGCACTCTAATAGTCACTCTAAAGCTTGTCTGCATACAAAATGGCACATTTACGTCTGTCAGTACACCGGTGAGTGCATCCACAATGTTGCTCTATATCACTGTGCATGCCTCATTTTGCTAAGCACCCTTAGGGATGTCTTGCTTCTGCTCAGCACCCCTGAGGACACTTTGTCTCTGCTCAACACCCCTGGGAAGACCTTGCATCTGGTCAGTACATACATACATACATACATACATACATACATACACACACACACAAGTATATTAAAGCAATAAAGCATAAAGAGGGCGTGCAGTTAATGTTAATAAATCACAAGAAAGAGGTATTATTAGGCAAAAGGTAGTATCGGAGTACAGCTACACCTCTCTCCTGTGATTTATTTACAATAAAAAGCAACATGGAGTGTCTTATTGCTTTAATAATATGATAACACACTACAAAAAAAAACAAACCTAGAAAAAAACAAGGTGTGTTTAATAAATGTGTGGTTTTTTTTACATAAATGTTATTAAGCTGGTCTAGTTTTAAAGTGATCGTTGATTGACAGGTTATTAGTTTCTCTAACAAATTCTGCCATCTAGTGGCCGAATCATAAAACGCAGTTCATAAAAAAACATTGAGAAAAAAAATGTATTGTATTTCACACATTGATATGAATGTGAAGCGATCAGAGATGTGCTTTATTGTCCATAATGTCATGGCTGGACAAACAGCCAATTAGATCTATCTGTTTTATAAAAATCATTAAAAAAAGATTTGTTTTACACAATTAAAGTAAAAAATAATAACATTAAACAGTAACAACTTGGAAAATGTAATATGTAAACTAGTTTAAAGAATAGGGTTTCATTTACATCTACATTTCTTTATCTTGTGTACATATATATATATATATATATATATATATATATATATATATATATATATATATATATATATATATATAAATAATTTTTTTTTTTTTTCGTATTTTTACTTTAGTGTTTGCTGTTTACCTTTATTTGTGAAATATGGAACGCTAATGATTTTCCTGAATTTCCCTTTGGAATTGAGTGAGTGAGCGAGCCTGTCTGTCTGTTAATTAATTCATTAATTCAAGTTCCACAGTCATCACATAGAGGTATAAAATTTCACCATTAGCACATATAACTTTACATAATGAACTGATTATACACAGATTTTAATCAGTACCACTGAGTTTCCAAGATGAAAGACTTAGAAATAGTTAGATGACACGTTAAATTCACGAAGATCAAGAGTTGAATAATAAAGGTTATTTTTTTTGGTTTGTGGCTTTTACCAACTGCTTAAATCAACTGTTAAACCCGTTGCACTGTACTTTGTGTAAAGAGCTTTTTTTTTAATGCAGTATAGCAAATATCTTGAAAAAAATGCACAACAAACAAGAAGAAATAGAGAACAAAAAAAATAATTATTCTTATCAAAAAATACCTTTAACTAGACAACAGTATTTCAAAATAACTGCAACTGTGCAGTACACTTAAAATGACTGTAAATGTGACTAGAATCGGTTTATAGATAAGATAAACCTTTATTTGTCCCACAATGTGGAAAATTCACATTCTCAGCAGCAGATACATTAGAATAAACGTGAAAAGGGTATCTAGTCGTTAGAAGACATTAAAAAAAACTTGGAAAAATTTTAATAGAATTATAAATCTATATATACACGATAACATTCTAAATTTCAGTTATTTACAGTCGTACAATAGAGGAATAAAGTGAAACAAATATTGCACATATGATATTCACTTCCACGTGTAGTTCTTTAAAGAATTACAGCCTAATGAAAACCTTTTTAATTTTAAAATAAATAACAAAAACAAATTGGTTAAAGTTCTCCACATAAATGTTTTTAAAATATGAATTTGACTTAAACCCCAGAACAACGGCAAATATAGGTCATTTTACACCCAGGGTTTAAGATTGACCATGTTGTGATGAAAGCAGGACAGCTATGATAGCATTATGGATTATTAGATGAAGGCATCTGGCAGTGCACCTGATAAAGACATAAATAGATCTCAGCTTAAAACACAACTGTAAGAAATGTACGGAACAGCCACACTTACTGTATCTGTGTTGCGAGGCAATGACTGGTCCCTCAGCTTTTCCACATCAAAAGCCTCTCGGGGTTCATGTGCAGTTTAAACTGACTTGAGGAGAACACAGAGACTCCTCAATTTTCGGACTGAATTTCCATCAAGGAGGGAACCGAATCACTGTGCTACGGGACACTGGGCACATACTATAGGAAAAATAAAAAAGAGAAAACATGGCACTTAGAGCCAAATAAGGAGGTATTATCGAAAGTAAATGTCTATGATCTATTAAATGAAACAGCATTGTAAGTCACTGTAATCAACTTGTGATGGTGATGCATAACAATATTAGGGACTGATTTATACAAATCTTGGTAAAGTTTACAGTGCTGAGCTAAAGCCATGAGATAGCTGTGGTCTGCCTGACATGAATGCATAATTTATCAGCAGTTGTGTAATGTGAGGATGTTATCCAGGTCTCCTAATCAGCTTGTATTACTATTTTCTATTCAGTAAATTGATACAGCCTTTCACTGGACACTTATAAAGTAAATATATGACAAAAGAAATGGCGGAATACTTCAAAACACACTCACACACACATGCTCATATATAAATACATACATTAACACAAATATGTTCATTTTGATGTATGTTTTTTTTTTTGTAAAGCTGTTGGTGTTTGTTCATGGATGCATGTTGTCTAATTCTCCCAATTATTCATGGGTGCGTTTTGAATGTAATCTGCAATAAACCAATCAGTGTGCCACTTGCGCTTTTCTTTAAGAGCCAGGTGCAGTCTGATTTAGTGCTCTCTCAATGGCGCAGAGCGCCATGGCGCAATTTAGGGTTGATGTAAATTAGTATTTTGTATTCCGTTTATTGTTGGAGAGGCATGGCTTAGAGGTTAGCACCTCCAACTCTCAGCCCTGGGGATCCAGGTTCGAATCCATGTCTGGGTGGTGCTTCCATGTTCTCCCTGTGTCCATAGGGTTTCCTCCCACAGTCCAAACACATGGATTCAAGGTACTAAATTGCATGCTTTAAATTGCCCCATGTAGTTTGTGTGTCTGTGTAAATGAGTGTGTCCAGCGATAGATTGGCACCCTGTCCTGGGTCTATCTGCCCTGTACCCAACATGTTTTTCCCTGGATGGGCATGGGGAACCATGCCCACCCCTCCATCCCTTCCGTGACCCTAGTAGAGGATTAAGCAGAATATAATGAATGTTTGTTGTTAATGTAAAAGTTTGTATAGCTGCCAACTGGTACACGCTATGGTTTTGCTTTGTGCGCCACTGTGTGTCGGATGTGTCCATAACATGCGTGTTGACAATTCACTGCAAAGATAGCAGCAATTAATTTTTCAGTCAGTGGCGCATTAGTGTTTTCCATTGCCAAGATAGCAACATGTCATAAATTTACATTGGTGGAGATATATTCACAAGCACCGTTGCCATTTAAACAGTGAAAATAAAGGCTTTAAAATACAGTGGGTGCAGTTGCAGTGCTGAGAAATATCCCCCCAAATAAGACCACCTGTGTAGTAGTCTGGGGGTTTTCCTGCTAATTAAATTCCAAAGTAAATGGGACTAACAAAAGGGTGCAGAATTACAGTTGGACTGCATACAAAGGGCATCTATATGGTAAGTATATATTTAATGTAGTGGTTGGTATTTGACCATCTGTTTGGCCTTTTGTTTCTTTTACTTATTTTGCGTAGGATGTGCATGCTGTCTGAGGTAAACATCAGCGTGCTATCAAGATGGTAAGAGTAGTATGCGACCTGAGGTATGGGATGGATTTTTGGGGTAACGTGCCATCTGAGATATGGTTAAATGCTATGCGTGGTTTATTACCATGCCATGCAAAATGCATCATGATTGTGCTAATGTTCTAGATGATGGTGATAAAATTCCCCATGCCAGGCCCTATTATCCATCAGCACAGAAAACTGTGCCATGTAAAAGATCTAAGAGGCACTTGGTAGTGCTTTTATTTATCGTGCTAAATCTCCAGTACTGTCTGGGTTCATTTTTGTTCCCAAAGCTAGTGGGAAGTTATAGCGGTGCATAGATTATAGGAAGCTTAATAAGGACTAGCATTACTCCTACCCTCTCCCTTCGGCGCGATCCATCATACAGTGTCTGCACACTGTTTCAACGAACTGAATTCAAAGAGCATTGCATTTGAAGACAAGTAAAAAAAAATAAAATTTAAAAATTTAAAAAAGCATTTATAATTAATTCCATTCATTATGAAGGAGTTCCCATGCCCATCCAGTGGAGAACATTTTGGACACTGGGGGGTCACACCCAGGACAGGTGTCAACACATGCTATATGGGGCAATTTATAGTGTTCAATCTACCTTGAATCCATGTTATTGAACTGTGGGAGGAAACCGGAGAACCCAAAGGAAACCTACCCAGGCACAGGGAGAACATGGAGATGCTACTCAGATTGGGATTCGAACCTGAATCCCCAACACTGAGAGGCAAATGTGCTTACCACTAAGCTGCTAACCACTGTGCCACCTATTCCTTTTACAATACTTTATTAAAAATGCAGTTTTACTCATTATTTAATAATAACTTTTACTAATTTCGCTATTACTAAAGTAATAATTCAACGTATTCCAAAAAACCTTACGGGAGCATTAGGATAGTGTTACGTCCAGGAGATGCCATGGCTTGAAAGGACAGAGTCCAGAGCTGAAGGTGGTCGAAAATTTTAATGCAGTCACCACCGGGTGAACTCAGACACATGGCATGAACATAACATGGTTCCAATGCCAAAAACTGTGAAAGGCAGGGCTTATATACACACAAAAGTGCAATCACATGACTAAAACACAGCTGAACCAAATAACAGATTATAAAAAATACCCACAGAGTTCAGAAGAGGGCGCAGTTGTAACAGATAGTTAAATTCAAACTGGTGGTCTTCTCTCTACCCGAGTTCACAGGAAGAGAGTGAAATTTGAGGACAGCACCTGACTTTTAACAAAAAAGCAAATGACACATTAATTGGTTTATTGTACGTTACACCCAAAACACACTTTCAATTCATTTTGAGAATTATTATTATTATACATGTTGCAAGGTGCCTTTTTCCTATTTTTCCAAAAGCTTCAATCAATGCATTAAAGATCACTAACATAGGGCCCTGAACTTTTGATGGACGCTCTTTTTATACACATTCATTTTTATTTACCTGTAAACAATATTGTAAAGGTTTCAAAATGTTTAGATTTATTTTATGGAACATCAGATTAGGAGAAACATTTGAAATTGGTTTGTGAGATTTGTTAAAAGATCTCTGTTAGACTAAACTAAAAGAATTGTGAAGTGCTGCCTGCCGACTTAATGTAGATATAATTTATTCATTCATATTTTTTAAAGTGCTTATCCTCCCGTCTGCCTTTTCTGAAAAGGAAGATAAGGATAAATAGTAGAGCAGTTATTCTAAAGAACATCACAACTGTGAAACATGAAGGCAGCATCATTTTTTAAACTTAGAGACTCTATTTTAAAAGATATATGAATATATATTTATAAATACTTAAGCAATGCATTAAGGCATCAGCTGAAATGTTTGAAAAAGTAAAGTGGCCATCATGAAGTGATGAAACTGATTTTGTACTGATGTTTTAGAAAGTTTGGGGCCTATATTTGATATAGGAGGCCAACAAGCCTGACAATTTTTAAACTTTTTTTTAATGCTTATACTTGACCACCTAAATAATTAATTAGGCAACAATAAAACTTTTAAAGGGTGGCATGGTGGTGTAGTGGTTAGAACCTCTGCCTCCCAGCGCTGGTGTTCCAGGTCAAATCCCGTTCTGAGTTTGCATGTTCTCCCCACATCCACGTGGATTTCCTCCGTGTTCTCTGGTTTCCACCCAAATTTGCAGCTTTAAATTACCACTACATAAAATTGCCACTATATAGTCTGTGTGTGTGAGTGTGTATGCACAGTGATGGACTGGCGCCTGTCCTGGGTGTGTCTGCCAGGCGCTCAAACCATTCTCCTCTGCATGGGCATGGAAAAATCTAATATGGGCTATAAATCATGTTAGGAAGTATTGTGAAATGATTTTTAATTCGCAAAAATATCTTCTGTACTTTAACTTCCGGCCTCATCGATACACACTCACCTCCACTCATGCCTGATAGTTTCAGTCTGAATAAGAAGACATAAATAAACTTACTATGTGCACTTTTAAATCATTAATGCAAATTACTGCAGCCACATGCTTCTTTAAAACCTCAAAACATGCACATTAATTTATTATAATCATATAAACTTTTAATGAGCTCAGGGCTTCAGTGATAGCAATCATTTCCATCAGCATGACAAGCTATGTGTGCAAGTGACCTAAAAGTAGGCACATCTCCAACTAGGAAAGAAAATAAATAAATGTCCCTAGAGAGCTGCCATTTAAAATAAGGAAAGTCGCTGAGTATTTAGAGAGTAAATATGTATCTGCTTATTATGTATAATAAATGTATATTAATTAATATTATTAATATATCTGTATATGGTAATTTCTAAGTGGTACAATATAAAAAAATATTAATTGAAGTGCAGGTACTCAAAAGTTCTGTCTAAAATGTAAAAGCATCAGTATGTGTCCTGTACTGCTGTTTTTCCAGCTTTCACATCTAGAACCACAGAAACAACCCTGGTATAGATTTATAGTTGCTCTAATTAGGGTCAGACACTATTACCTGACTAATCATTGTTTAAACTGCCTTGTAAATCTAATATTTTATTATTTAAATATCTTCACTTGATGATATCAGCCAGCTCTGTTTTACTGCTTACTGCTCACCTGCAAGTGTTATTCACAGAACTCATCGCCAGATGGCAGCATTGGATCGTTTAGTGATCTGGCATTGCACTTAAAACATTCACTTCTCACTGATGATCTTTGAGGATAAGCATTTAGTTACGTTTCTGCAAGATACTAAAGATCACATGGTGATTATAGAAACCACGGACATATTGCATGTATTGAAATCATTACTTCAACCTGATAAATCACAAATATTTGATTTAATTTCTTCATATAAGGCGAATTAGTTTTTTATCACTGGGCGTTATACCAACATATACAGAATCAGTCTTTTGAAGTTTGTAGTTCTACAATTACATACTGTACTACATCTGTTTTCCTTGTTTTTGTTAGTCCCCTGTTGGTTCTCTGTTCTCCATTGGCCAGGACCATCACAGAACAGGTATTATTTGGATGGTGGATTGTTTATTGTCAGTTCTGCAGTGACACTGATGCGGTGAGGGGATTTTTAGTGCAACAGTGCTGCTGTAGTTTCATTTCTCCACTTCACTGACACTGCTGGGATAGGAATAATGCACCCACCAAATAATCCCTGCTCTGTGGTGGTACTATTGGGGTCCTGACCATTAGAGAACAGAGTAATGGGGACGTACACAGTATGTACTGTAGAACACGAACAGATGGATTACAGTCTGGAATTGTAAAACTACAAAGTCCATCTTTACAGGAAGTGGAACTGAGAACATGGACATTACTGTAAGTGGAGCAAAAAGGAGGCGTGTCCAAACCGTAGTGTATATATATGACTGTTCAATACTACTTAAGTATGAATGACAGTCTTGTAAAACGCTCCCTGACTGCAGTTGATTAAAATATTGATTTAAACTGTTAAATTTAACACTTTTCTGTTAAACCATTCTACTTACTCTAGGTGCCAACCACTAAAAAAAATACTTATTTAAATTAATTTTATTAGCTATCCAACTGTAAGAGGCAATTTGTATATTACTCCCAAAACAGGTTGCATAAAGCATCCTAAAAGCACATAAGGCATATATTTTAATATCCTGCTAAATAGATTTATGTACCTATTAGGATATTTTAAAAAGATTACAACTATATACAGGGCGGCACAGTGGCTTAGTCGTTAGCATGTTCGCCTCTCAGCACTAGGGATTCCCGGTTCGAATCCCAATCTGGGTGGAGTTTCCATGTTCACCCCGTGTCCGCGTGGGTTTTCTCCGGGTTCTCCGGTTTCCTCCCACAGTCCAAAACATGGATCAAGTCAATTGAATTCTCAAAAATTGCCCCATATAGAGTGTGTCTGTGTGAGTGAGTGTGTGTCCAGTGATAGATTGGCGCCCTGTCCTGGGTATATCTGCCCAGCGCCCGACACGTTCTCCCCTGGATGGGCATGGGGAACCCCACCGCGACCCTAATAGAGGATAAAGTGGAAGATAATGGATGGATGGACAACTATATATAACAATTATATGCATTCATATGGACTGCATTACTTTTGTCATTCTATAGCACCTCCTTTTCTTATATATTTAACTATGTTTTGGTTCATGATTGTAGCTCACATTCAAATATTATTCGAGTCATAGCATATGCTGTAATAAGATCATATTAGGGCAGCCAATTCACTTTAAATCTATGTTTTTGGATTGTAAGAGGAAACTGGAAAACCTGGAGGAAACCCACGCGGACAAGGGGAGAACATGGAAACTCCACCCAGATCAGGATTCGAACCTGGATCCCCAGCGCTGAGAGGTGGACGTGCTGCTACACCACCATGCCGCCTCATTTGTGAGTCGCTTGAAATAAGTGTTTTCTAAATTACTAAATTTAAATCAGTTTCGGACCGATCCATTTCATTCTAAGCATTTCGTATGGCTTAAGGGTGTTTGGCTAGTCAGCCACTGAGAACCATCTCTATCAGCAAATTAAAATGTTGAATGGTAATTTGAAGCCTGCCAATAAATGATTCCACTGAGCATGCATAATTTCTAGATTTCCGGTTGAATTATAACAGCTTTTTTTTTTTTTAACTGCCTTACAATTTAGCATCAGACATTTCCAGTGTATGGTAAGGAGCACTTATTCTGCATGTGGGACTTAGTATATAGTATATATGACCAACAAGTAAAAAATGTGTTATTTAGTGCCATATTAATAGCAGGATGTCTACGTAATTCTTGTGGTTTATTAGCTCTACCTACTGTTCTTATCTGTTTTTCTTTCACTAGGTATCACCAGCTCTTTATTTATTTTTATGTCTATATCCAGACAATTAATGGATGCAAACCAAATTTCTATTGGACGAGTGGATTTGCAGTCCTGCCAGGATGCCTCCCTGCCAAGGGAGAATGTTTCGGGCGCTGGGCAGATACACCCAGGAAAGGGTGCAATCTATCGCTGGGCACAATTACTAACACAGACACACACACATTAAATTTAGAGCATTCAGTATATCATAAATCCATGTTTTTGGAATGTGGGAGGAAACCAGAGAACCCCAAGGAAACCCATGCATACACTTCACCAGATTGGGATTCGAACCTGGATCCCCAGCACTGAGAGACGAACCTCTACCACTAAGCCACCGTGCTGCCCTGAACCGATACAGTTTTTTTTTTTTTTTTAATGGAACCCTGATCGCGTCACGGTGGCTTATTGCTCAGCACATTCACCTCTGAGCACTAGGGATTCCCAGTTCGAATCCCAATCTGGGTGGAGTTTCCATGTTCTCCCCATATCCGCGTGGATTTCCTCCCAAGGTAAATTGAATTGAATTCTCCAAATTGCCCCATATAGTGTGTCTGTGTGAGTGAGTGTGTGTCCAGTGATAGATTGGCGCCCTGTCCTGGGTGTATCTGCCCAACGCCCAAGACGTTTCCCCCTGGATGGGCCTGGGGAACCCCACCGCGACCCTAGTGGAGGATAAAGCGGAAGATAATGGATGAATGGAACCCCGATCATTACACAATCTGTACATTAGCCTCGGTCCTCACAAGGATTCTTCCCTAAAAACCCAACAATAACAGGGAATTTTTTCTTGCTCTTTGGGGGTGTAACGCTGTAAAGCTGCTTTGTGACACTGTTCTACTGAAAAAAGCTCTCTATAAATAAATGAACTAAATAAATAAAAATATGATTTGCAGTGTGTTAAACTGTCTGCTACTTGAAGCATGTGTGTACACATAGAGGCCACAGTGAGTACAAAGGATTTGGAATCATTCAGAAAGGAATACCCGAGATCTGGCAACACTTACACTTTGGGGTCCTTAGGAGGCGAAGCAGGCATGGGTCTGTGATTGGTCGAGTGCAGTCACGTGGCCGGCGAAGCTGTCAGAGGGGCCCTGCCTGCACCATTGTTTCCCGACTGCATGAGCCCTGCGCGTGTGTGTGGCTGTTACCCAGGGGCAGATCGCAGACAGAAAGCCTCAGAAGGTGCCACCCGCCGGGGCAATTAATCAATGTGCAAAGTGTACGGTGCAGCTGTACGTATTGCATTAAAAAAAAGCCACACGTGTGTTGAATCTGCTCCTGTCAGCTTTCTTCAGGGAAACCAGAAAATGAATGGTGAGTGGATCTCTGTCTGTCTGTGTGTGTGTGTTTTTGCATTCAGCATCATGCATGCATTCTCTCATTTCTGCTGTCAGCCTGATGTCTGGTGTATTCATCACAGGGCAGGTTGGAAGCATGGTAGGCGAGCATCTCTAGGTGTGTTCTGCGTTCCTGCAGTAAAGCCCTCGTGTTCCACTGATGTACTGAACTCTCAAACCCAATGCAGCAAGTCATTAAGTGCATGCATAAGACTGTGCCAAGTATGCAGTGATAACTCATTTATTGAAGAACATAGAATCTGCCTTATATGGTTTAATACACAACCCCTAGAATTGTCCTGTGACATGTGTGCATGCTTCATTTCTTTCATTCTTCATCCTTTTTTCACTACAGTGCAGACTGGAATTATATGTTGGTGAAAACTCACAGTGCATGTGCCACATATGTCTCTCATTTGTGCTCTTTTGTGGAAACTAAGAGGAAGAAGATGTAGAACCGGCAAAGTCGTGAGATAAAGACAGCAGTGGTATTTAATAGAAAGCCGGTCAGCATCCTCCGCGCCTGTCTGCTCTCCTGCCAGCAGTGAGCTGTTGAAAGCCATGTTTCCAGCACTTCATTCGCAGAGAATAGGCAGCTGTGTTAGGCAAAGCATCGCTCCTCTGCCCTTTCCCCTGGGAATCGCATTAGCAGAGCCAACACGGGGCTGACGCTGTTCTCAGTGCATTAATAATCATAACAGGCCTTAATAAGTAATATGTTAATCTGATTGTAGGATGCATGAGCTCGCAAATGGGTAATGATATTATCTTTTTGTGTAAAGCCTACATTCATTTCAGGGGAAATATAAACTATGTATTAATTACATCTATGACGAAATTGTATTTTAATGAGAAATAAAGTGTTGCCTGTATATCTAAACATACTTTCTTTTAAATCTAGAATGGTTTATTGGTGTTTAAAGTGATTATTTGTACTGTTACAGAACTCTGAAGGTACACTTGTTTTCATCATTTAAGGTAAGAATGTTTCCAAAATCTATAATGTCATATCTATTTGTATGAGGTTTAGTTCTGATTTCCATATTCCTGCACTGAACTGCTTGCAACAGTCGGCGCTTTTCATCAAACCTGCTGCTGTGAAGTGTAGTGTTTAGATGATGACTAATGGGTTTTAATGTCCTGTCATTTGCAGCAAAATATTTTCCTAGCCCAAAGATATTTGACAAATCGCAGTGATTTATTTTGTGTTTTATATATATATATACATATATATATATATATATATATATATATATATATATATAGGCGGCACGGTGGCTTAGTGCTTAGTGGTTAGCACGCGCTAGGGATTCCCGGTTCAAATCCCCATCTGGGTGGAGTTTCCATGTTCTCCCCGTGTCCGTGTGGGTTTCCTCCGGGTTCTCCGGTTTCCTCCCACAGTCCAAAAACATGGATCAAGTCAATTGAGTTCTCCAAATTGCCCCATGTAGAGTGTGTTTGTGTGAGTGAGTGTGTGCCCAGTGATAGGTTGGCGCCCTGTCCTGGGTGTATCTGCCCAGCATAGTATATATATATATATATATATATATATATATATATATATATATATACATACACTACAGAGCATGTTTCCACGGTTTGCAATTCAAAGTCCATAATGTTTGCGCTTAATGATATTTTATAGAATTAGAAGGTCTTTATTTCAACGCGACAGACATGTGGAGTCTCATTATAATCAGGGTTCTGAAAAACTGCTTCAATTTTGGTGGTGGCCTTAAAAGTGGCTGTAAGGAAATGGACAGTGTTTGTTATTGAATCTAGACCGAGGCTATGTATTGAAGTCTTTATTAATCAAATTCAGTAATGAAGGTTTAATGTGGTACCAGCTGTCTGTAGTAGAAAGTGAAAGTGAGAGGGAGACGGTGAGTCTGAATGTGGTAGCGTACCTCATTATCTGCTTCCATTGTTGCTCCTTCCACAATCCCGCTTGCCCACAGCGAGCAGTCAGCTGAGTATGGCATTGCTGCTCTGCATGCACACATTTATTCACAGATGCAGACACACTGTGAAGCTGAGGCACAAAAGCAAAGGTGCACTCATAAGCACATTCATGGATTTAGTTCAACACTTACTAATGACTGAACATCTACCCGATTGAGGGATGAGCATCAAATCCCTCTTTTAATTCCTATAATAATCTATGCTTAATAATTTACATAGTAATTGATTAATAACAAACAGTCCTTCTTTTATGTGTTTTTAACTCTCAAAGCACCTGGAATTGTAAAATGAAATAGGAATCAATAATTAAGAAGCAATAGCAAACAAACTAAAGTGCTATAAACTATAATTTAAAATTCATTTTAATGTATAAAATAGTTTTATAAAATATAAAAAAAAAACACAATGGTACAACAGTCAAACCTCAATGTACTCAATTATAGGGCTGTGCAATATAAAGCAATATATTAGAAAAGTCTTAGGGATACTTGTATGTTGCTTCGGATAAAAGCATATGCTAAATGTTAATCAATTATTTGAAGCAGAATTGGATCTACAAGTATTACTGGGTTTCTATAACGAGATTCTTAAACATATATTATGAACACAAAAAAATCTCTGTATATTCACTAGTTTGAATTCCTTCTACACAGAAAGTAAGTTTTTGAAATTAATTTTTCTTCTGTGTCTAAGGTGTTTGCCTGGTAATGTATAAAAACATGTATACTCCGTATTTTGTCATAAATCAGTCTCAATCACAGTTTTTTTGTTATTTGGCTGCTGGGCTCCTCATTAATTCAACTTAATCAATTAAAAGCCTTCTGTCTAATATTATTTTCTTTGGTATGAACTGCACTTTTTAACTTTTTTTTACAAAGCAAGATTTAAAATTTTAAAGTTAATTTTAAAGTCTTTAACATATGTTTAAGTATAAGGACAACTGATTTACTGTGTGTCTAAATTAAGATTAAAATTGTATGAATGTTACAGATTAAAGACTATAGTAAACTACATTAAATTATAGTGTTTTTTATTTAGTTCAAATGTTTTATTTTTTATAAAATTGCATGTTTTTGAAGCCCTGCTGAACTTGTGTTTGCCTGTTTTACTCTTTGGGATAATTAATGTTAAGTATAATGCAAGCAAGTACAAGATTTTAAGCTTCTGTATAATATTTGTCTGGTCAGCATAGCAATTTAAGTGAAACGTATCTGTTTATGTAAATTCAGGCAGTTGCATGTGACTTTCCTGTGTATTGAGGATCACAGTACTCACCCCTCATTGGAACCATAGCCCAGATAAAATATGTAAAATTTGCCTAACATGCATTAATATTTTATAATTTGCTGCCTGTTAATTGGCAGTTTGCACGAATGTCCTATATAAAAGTGGAAAATATTAAATATAAGTATATAATTAAAAATGTAGCAAGAAATGGGTCTTGCGCTCACTTTGACATTTTAAATTAAATATTTATTATTAAAGTTGCACTTTCTTGTGTTCAGATCTATTTCATTGTTGGGTGAATGGATCTGGCCAGTTTAAACATATTAAAGTATCTAAAATGCCCTATGACGTGTTCAGTTTAAATGTGTAACATCTGTTATTCTAATTTTATTACATTAATTATGTTGTATGCTGAAATTGAGGATAATTACACAGTAATTCAGGATACTGACAA
This sequence comes from Corydoras maculifer, assembly GCA_019802435.1. Lineage (NCBI taxonomy): Eukaryota > Metazoa > Chordata > Actinopteri > Siluriformes > Callichthyidae > Corydoras > Corydoras maculifer. The sequence goes on from JAFMOD010000754.1 coordinate 1,261,858, forward strand.
CCACTGGTAAGATAAAACATGAATGTAGCTGAGTAATGCAACTTGCTATGCATCTAAATGCATTTATTTTCCTCCTAAGCATTTTGATAAAAGTCCTTTGTGTTGAAAATTGCAAGTCGGATGTCTTAAAGGCCAGATTCTTTAATTTATTACTGCAGCTGCAACATGGGGTGACATTATAAACACAATAACTAAGCTGGAATTTCAGAATATATAATTTTTTAATATTTGTGATAAGCAAACTGCAAAATAGACTGAAATACCCACTAGGGTGTTATCAACACAAATGTGGACATCATGGTGTTTTTTTTGTCAGACACAATTTAAAGAGTATCACAGATGCCGTTTGTCCTGTTTCTTTCTGTATTTCATATCGGACTTGAAACTTTAAAGTAAAAAAACAACCTTCTGTGTAGTAGATCTGGTGAAGTTTGAAGTTCATTTTAATTATTGATCATTGCAAGTAGTAGTGTTTGAATGCCAATTAATACACATATAATAAAGAAGGCACAACTTAGAAATTGTGGGGAAGGCAGCTATCTACAAAAATTTATTAAAAAAAAAAAATTACAAAAGCGTGGCGGCACGGTGGCTTAGTGGTTAGCATGTTCTCCTCTCAGCACTAGGGATTCCCGGTTCGAATCCCCATCTGGGTGGAGTTTCCATGTTCTCCCCATGTCTGCGTGGGTTTCCTCCAGGTTCTCCGGTTTCCTCTCACAGTCCAAAAAACATGGAACAAGTCAATTGAGTTCTCCAAATTGCTTCATATAGAGTGTGTATGCGTGCGTGTCTGTGTGAGTGAGTGTGTGCCCAGCAATAGATTGGCGCCCTGTTCTGGGTGTATCTGCCCAGCGCCCGAAACGTTCTCCCCTGGATGGGCATGGGGAACCCCACCGCGACCCTAATAGAGGATAAAGCAAAAGATAATGAATGAATGAATGAATGAATGAACTTACAAAAGCAGTGAAAATGGAACAAAACCACTTAAACAGTAACCATGACATAACATAGTACGCTGAGCTCACAAATGATTTCATGAAGAATTAATAGTCAGTCTATTCAGCTAACATCATGCCACTGAGAATTGTTGCCATAACACTTAAAAAGAAGTAACATTATTATATTTAACTTACCTTCTCGGTCGCACGGTGACTTAGTGGTTAGCACGTTCTCATCTCGGAGCTTGGGATCTAGTTATAAAATCCCAATCCGGTTAGAGTTTTCATGTTCTCTGTGAGTCTGTGTGGATTTTATCCCACTGTCCAATAGCATGAATTCAAGGTGAATTATCAGCTTTAAATTGCCCCTATATAGTGCGGGATAGTTTGCCTGTTGATGGTTTGGTGCCCTGTTCAGGGTGTAGCTGCCCATCACCCGAAATATTCTCCCATGGATGGGCATGGGCATGGGAAAACCCCCTCCCCCCAATTAAATTAAATGAATTAAATATTAAATACACATTTTTTGTAGATGTCATGGCATTATACAATGTTTGGAATTTTATTACAGCGTCTTTTTGTTTGGATCACAGCTTCATTGCTTTATTTCACATGCACTCGGTGCCATTTTTTCATTACACATAAATGCACACTTTTTATTTTCACTCTTAAAAATGTGCTAGGAGCTGATTTACTACTGAACAGATGTTTTTGTGAACGGGCGACATCTCAATGTCTTGTCACCTCTCGCCCTGCCGGCAGTTAATTACACTTCTGTAAATCACTGCGTTGAATTTTAACAGCTCTGCACTGAAGGCCATCATCATTAAAGGTATGACAATGTGTCTTTAGAAAGCAGTCTACCAGACGGACATCACAGTAGATGTCATAACAGTCAGACTCCAGTTCGAAGTCATTAAATAGAATCTATTATGAATTGAGTTTAACCATGAGTATCAGCCTGTCTGCTTGTGTTGCTACTTTTAATAACCAGTGAAATCACCAGTGTGTCCGAAAGAAAATTGTGCTACATAGAAAAATGTCTTTTGTGCTACAGTACACATAGATTTGCAAATGTAGTAGGACAATATATATTTTGTCATGTCATAGTCTGCGTGATCATTTATTCTGTTGTGATATAAATCACTGTTAATATAACGATTGTTATCAACAACTGCTGTAACCAAACACCTCTTTTCACTTTAATTTCCTGGCTCCACATTAAATGTCATTTTAAGAACCTTAATTTACTTTAAGGATTTTATTGGACTAAGTTTGATTTATTGGATTTTTATTTTTATTAAGGTCGAAATTTGAAAAGATATAGGTTTACTAATGTAGCCACTTGAGATAAATTATTTGCTTAATTTATTAATTTAATTCATTTTAATCTTAATTTAGAATCAATTTATGGTGTGCTTTGTATCACTATCGAGATATGAAACCAAATATTACACAGCCTATACATTATACAGTACCAGTCAAAATTTCGGACACACCTCCTTCTTGCTCCACTGTTCCTTTCCCCTACTAACCATTTAGATTTACTACAATTACAGACTCTAGTCCATCTGTGTTCTTGTTTTTGTTAGTCCATGTTAAACCTTTAGGTATGCAAAGGCTTAGATACTCCTGCTTAAATGTCATATTTGTTATTGGTTATACTTCTTCTATAGAGAACATAGACCACCTGGCGAAAAAGGTTACACACTAATAGTTTGGTGGACCACCTTTAGTTTTGATTATCTTACAAATTTGCTGCCCTGCAGTAATTATCTAACGGGAGGCTCTTATCTATTTGCTTAGTTAAATCCAGGTTGTGACCTTTTTCTGGCGGGGCAGTACATATAAATATGACATTTTCTGCAAGTTGTTTGGAAGAAGTTCTACATTTTGCAGAATTTTTCTTATTGCAAATTATGACCGAACTTATTTAATACATCATTATTTTGTACAGATGTTTTTTTTTTTGGAACACAGCTAGAAATACTCTGCAGGTGTTTAAGTGCTGTAGACTGGTTTGTTTTTTTCAGTTCTCAGTTTTTTTTTTTTTATAGGAAATGTTCAGACAGAACACAACATAAATATTGAGAATTGTTTTTTTTGAAATTACATTCCTTTTCATGTTTAGGTCAAATAAGTCTATTTGTATTATTATTTTTTTTTATATAACTCTTCTGTAACTCTTTTATTAATTTTAATGTTTATTCAGATTTTAATAGTTCATTCATTCATTATCTCCCGCTTTATCCTCTACTAGGGTCACGGGGGTAAGGGGGGGGGGTTCCCCTAAGGGGGGGGTCCCCCCGCCCATCCAGGGGAAAACGTTTCGGACGTTGGGCAGATACACCCAGGACAGGGCGCCAATCTATCACTGGGCACACACTCACACACACAGACACACACTCTATATGGGGCAATTTGGAGAACTCAATTGACTTGATCCATGTTTTTGGACTGTGGGAGGAAACCGGAAAACCCGGAGGAAACCCACACAGACACGGGGAGAACATGGAAACTCAACCCAGATGGGGATTCGAACCGGAAATCCCTAGCGCTGAGAGGAGAACATGCTAACCACTAAGCCACCGTGCCGCCCTGATTTTAATAGTTAAACTGTTAAATCACAACATGGTCAGATGATTTCTTCGGTTTGTTGAAATGCCACAAAAATAGGCAAAAACATGGATCAAAATTAATTGAATTCTCTAAATTACCCCATATAGAGTGTGTAGAGTGTGTTTGTGTGAGTGTGTGTACCCAGCAATAGATTGGCACCTTGTCCTAGTTGTGTCTGCCCAGCACCCGAAACATTCTCCCCTGGATGGGCATGGGGAACCCCCCCCTCCTGCCGTAACCCTAGTAGAGGATAAAGCAGAATATAATGGATGGATAGTTATTCACAAGCATGTTTTTGAAATTACTTTATTTGCATTTTGCTGGAATAGACTGTAACACCCCAGCAAGTCTAATAATAAATCCTGTTTCCAGAAATGTTGGGGCATTCGTTTTCTAAAAAAAACAATAAAAACTGAAATCTGTTGTTGTTTGTTCACTTTGAATTTAGAAACTGGTGTCTGCAATCTATTAAAAAGTTGGAAGAAAGTCAAATTGAGAGGTTCCACCAGTTTTAAGTACGTTCTGCTTTAGGACTTGAGTGTAACTTTTAATTAGTCTTCTTCCAAAAAAATAAATAAATAAAAAATCATCAAAATTTACATTCTAGGCAACAAACTTTAAGGGTGGTTTGGGTATTACAATGTATGATCGAACATACACTTCTCCTTGGATCACCACCTTACCATGGTGGAGGAGTTTGCGTGCTTGAATGATCCTAGGAACTATGTTGTCTGGGGCAAAAAGCCCCTGGCAGGGTCTCCCAAGGCAAATTGGTCCTAGGTGACAGGTCAGACAAGCAGTGGTCCAAGAAAGCCCCTATGAAAACAAACACAAAGAGCACGTGTACCCTGCCCGGTTTAGGGTTATCGGGGCCCCACCTTGGAGCCAGGCCTGGTGGTCAGGCACTTACCCATGGTGCCTGGCCGGGCCCAGCCCGAAGGAGTTACATGGGTTTCCCCTCAAATGGGCTCACCACCTGTGGGGGGGGTAGTAACAGGGGTTCGGTGAAGTGTGGATTGGGCGGTGGCCGGAGGCGTGGGCCTGGGCGTCGCGATCCTCGGTTGCTGAAATTGGCTTTCGGAACTTGGAAAGTCACTTTACTGGTGGGGTAGGAGCCTGAGCTGGTGCGGGAGGTTGAGAGATACCGGCTAGATATAGTCGGGCTCACCTCAACGCACAGCTCGGGTTCTGGGACCAATCTCCTTGAGAGGGGCTGGACTCTGTTCTTTTCTGGAGTTGCCCATGGCGAGAGACGTCGGGCAGGTGTGGGCTTTCTCGTGGCCTCCCGGCTTGACGCGTGCATGTTGGGGTTTTCTCCGGTGGACGAGAGGGTAGCTTCCCTACGCCTTCGGGTCGGGGAACGGGTACTGCCGGTCAGACCAGACGGACCTAAACGTATAGTAAGGGTTTGCTGGGATCGTCTGGCAGAAGAACCCGTCAGACGGATGTTCAATTCTCACTTCCATCAGAGGTTCAACCACATTCTGGGGGAGGTGGGGGACATTGAGACTGAATGGGCCATGTTCCATTCTTCCGTTGTTGAGGCAGCGGACAGGAGCTGTGGTCGCAAGGTAGTCGGTGCCTGTCGTGGCGGTAACCCTCGAACACGGTGGTGGTCACCTTGTGTAAGGGATGCCGTCAAGCTGAAGAAGGAGTCCTATCGGGCATGGTTGGCTTGTGGGACTCCAGAAGCAGCTGACCGGTACCGACAGGCCAAGCAATTTTCGGCATCGTGCGTCGCAGAGGCAAATACCCAGGCGTGGGAGGCGTTCGGTGAGATCTTGGAAAGTGACTTTCGGTCGGCTCCTAGAAGATTCTAGCAAACTGTCAGGTGCCTCAGGAGGGGAAAACAGTGTGCCACTAACACAGTATATAGTGGAGGTGGAGCACTGTTGACTTTGACGTCATTAGGCGGTGGAAGGAATACTTCAAGGACCTTCTCAATCCCACCAATATGCCCTCTGGAGAGGAGCAGGGTCAGAGGACCCTGGAGGAGGCTCGTCCATCACTGTGGCTAAAGTTGCTAAGTTAGTCAGAGGGCTCCTTGGTGGCAGGGCTTCTGGTGTGGATGAGATCCGCACGGAGTTCCTTAAAGCTCTGGATGTTGTGGGGCAGTCTTGACTGATGCGCCTTTTCAACATTGCATGGTCATCGGGGGCAGTGCCTCTGGAATGGCAGACGGGAGTGGTGGTACCTCTTTTTAAAAAGGGGGACCAGAGGGTGTGTTCCAACTACAGGGGAATTACACTCCTCAGCCTCCCCGGCAAAGTCTATGCAAAGTCTATCCAGGAGAAGCAGTGTGGTTTTCGTCCTGGTCGTGGAACACTGGACCAGCTCTTCGCTCTCTCCAGGATCCTCGAGGGTTCATGGGAGTTTGCCCAACCAGTCTACATGTGTTTTGTGGATCTGGAGAGGGCTTTCGACTGTGTACCTCGTGGTATTTTGTGGGAGGTGCTTCATGAGTATGGGGTACATGGCTCCTTACTATGACCGAAATGACCGAAAGAAAGACCGAAAGAACAAGATCGCGAATACAAGCGGCCGAAATGGGTTTTCTCGGCATGGTGGCTGGGCTCTCCCTTAGATATAGGGTGAGAAGCTCGATCATCCGGGAGAGACTCGGAGTGGAGCCGCTACTCCTCCGCGTTGAAAGGAGCCAGTTGAGGTGGTTCGGGCATCTGGTAAGGATGCCTCCTGGGCGCCTTCCTAGGAAGGTGTTCCAGGCAAGTCTAGCTGGGAGGAGACCCCGGGGAAGACCCAGGACACGCTGGAGGGATTATATCTCTCAGCTGGTCTGGAAACGCCTCGTGTTTCCCCAGTCGAGCTGGTGGAGGTGGCTGGGGCAAAGGGAGTTCTGGGTCTCCCTACTTCGGTTGCTGCCCCCGCGACCCGAACCCCACCAAGCGGAAGATTATGGATGAATGGATAGATGGATGGATCTAACATACATATATAAACCAAATTTTGACTGTAAGTATGTTTGAGGATAGGGCTACGACGTTAAATGCGGGTGACCTTACACTAAATTCAGCATTACTTACATAGTCAGTGTCGGCAACACAGAGGCTATACACAAATTTTTTTTTTTTTTTTTTTTTTTTTTTTTTTTTTTTTAATTGTCACCATGTCCACCAATCATGATAATTTACGACAACCAGCACTCACATTAAATCTATGACAAAGTTTTGTGCTAATACTGTATTTACAGTACAAGTCTGTGTTTAATGGTGACAAAGGTTTTCTTTGGACAGCTGTAAGCATGTGTTTTAGTAACTGGGACACATCCTAACTAATGCAGTGTGAGAAGTCCTGAATACCAGTTATATCCTTCTAGTAATCCAGTTGTAAATTATTAATCTTATTTTTATATATATTTATTCTACCTGACACAGGAACACTAAGTACCTATTGCAGATGATTGGGGTACTGTAGTCAAATGTTCGAATATAACGAATAAAATCACAAAATGGAATAAGGAAACCTGTGTGTAAGTGTTTAGATGCTTCATTAATTTTTCAAATGGCATTAAAACCAGCACTACAAAGCCACATAACTCTAGAAAACATCTGAACACTAACTTGTTTAATTTAATTCAGCACACAGGTTTTTTTGGACATAAATATGAGTTTAATTTTATGTTGACGCACACATTTCTATAATACCAATACATTATGAATTTGATACTTACAAAAACCTTATGACCTTTTGATACTTACACAAACCTATTTTTTTTTTCTGATTAAAAATTTTAAAAGCCAAAGTTAAATGTCTAAAACATAAAAAGTGCTTTTTAATGATGCCGTGTGTGTGCATTTGTGTATGCATGTGTGCGTGTGTTTAAGAACTTGTGTAGATCCAAGTAGTTTCTGCCTCCTAGTACTTGTATCTAAGATGAAAGCATTATTTACTCTGCTCAGTGTCCTAGGTTCACTCTGCATCTTCAGCTTAGCAGAGTTTTTTGTGTGGTAGCATGGGAAAATACAGGCATAAATAAAATATGATTGATGAATAATTCAGGCATGGCTTGTGATTGACATGATGGTGCAAGTACCTGATTATGCCACAGATATACGTGAGGGGAATGCCATTTTGAGTTTCGGGTTCATGGAGTTGTCGAGTGAATTACTGGGTGCTTCCTCACTTATTCATCTGTGTATAGAAGTGTCTGTTTATTTATTGTCATTATAATGTCTTGTTGGGGATTAAGAAAAACATTACATATATAACAGGTAGTTATAGTTACTGATTGGATGAGCCAATTTTCCAGCCATGACTTCATTGACAATAACGCACACCTGTGAGCATTTCACATTCCTGTGAATGCGTCATATAAAATACATTAAAAATTATGTAAATACAGATTAATATAAACAATGGACCGATTCCCGATGAGCACTAAACCTGTATTCTGTTACTCTGCGATCAACGTTCACTTTAAAAATCGTCTTACATTATTTTGCGGAAGACTAGTTTGTTAACGATTTTGTTTTTATTAAAAGCATAAATAATTCAAACCTTGTTTTTTATTATAGTGTGTTTGTAACTGTTTTATAATAAATGCAAATACAAAAAAAAGTCACTAATCTGTAAAAATTTAATTATTTGTTAAAATAATCATTAAAAGTAGCTGTGTTGTATTTTAAGATTTACATTCAAGGAAAAGGGATTTCTAAAAGACAACTGTATAAATGAAAATGAACGAAGTAAATAAATAAGTGAGTGCATTCTAAATAAGAGACATAAAAGACTGAGATAAACCCCAAGTGTTTGAATTTGCAAGTGTTCCTTTAATTAGAAATCAATTAAGAAAATGCGAGCAATCTTACCCCCAAGGCACTGATAAGACAAGGCTATTCCTCAAAACAAAAGAGAATCCACAGAGGCTTCAGCAATCACTTTGAAGGCGCTACAGAGTTTAATGTCTGACAGTTTATTATGACATTATAAAGAGCCCTGTATGCAGTGACCTGGGGGAGACCACATCAACATTCTGTTGCAAAATTCTTTTTTACTGAAAGCTTTTTACCCAGTGGCACGTAATGAGAGCAAATCTTGCTCCTGAATAATCTGAGAGCCCTTTGGATGCATCAGTACCATGCAAGTTTTTAACATCTCATATGCCTAAATATTGCAGATTACTGAATGATTTAAAAAAAGTACCATTTACATCGATTAAAATTAAATGCAAAGCTTCTGAATTCAACCATCAAAAAAGAATCAGCTGCTTCTGATAAAGATGAAAATGAGGGCATAAGATTTTATAGTTTCTAATACAAATGCTTTCAGTTAGTACATATGAAATTTATCTGCACTTTGTAACAGGAAACATGACTCAGAGATTCTAAAAATGACGTAAAATGAGTCATGAGAGAGAAAGAATGAGTCAGATCTGAACGGATAACAAGGAGTAGATATATTTTGATGTCTTAAAAGATAAACGTGATACCAGAGAAAAGCAAATTAGAACATGATTAGACTCAAAGCTTTAGGCTTTGACCTCTGTAATCTGACATCTGAAGAAGTCTCTGGATATCAAAATCCCATCTCGTTATCTTCTGTTAATCCTGTACTAGGGACTAGGAATGAGACAATAAATCATTTTGGCAGTTAATTGCAATTAAAAACATAATTAATTATCGCCTTAACATCGTCATGACAACATTCACGAGAGAAATGTGCATTATGTTGGTAGTCGAAACTTTGGCACAACAAAAGTAAAGTTACATTTGTAGCACACTTGTCTGTCTGTGTTCTAAAGAATATTTTGTGTTAATATTCAGCAAAAGCCCTGGTTGTCTTTTTTCAATAACAATTTCATTTCGTGGTTACAAGAAATATATAACAAGCATAAGAAAATGTACGCTGTGTTTGTGATTCCTGGCACTTTTTTGGTAAAGTTAATTATTGTATAATAATCATAATAATCGTGTTTATTGCAACTGCAAAAAATCTATGTAGAAAAAAAAGAAACCTAAAAACAAGTCAAGAAAAAATTAAGTAAGATTATCAGCCAATATAATATAAATGTATCTTGTTAAGATTTCTCAAAAAAAAAAAAGACATTTCAGACATGGGGTTTCTCATACCCAACCAGGGGAGAAAGGTTTTGGGCACTAATCTACCCCTCACTCACATACACAGACACACGCACTATCCATCCATCCATTATCTTCCGCTTTATCCATTATTAGGGTCGCGGGGGGGGGTCCCCAGGCCTAACCAGGGGGGAACATCTTGGGCGCTGGGCAGATACACCCAGAACAGGGCACCAATCTATCGCTGGGCTCACACTCACTCACACAGACACACACTATATGGGCCAATTTGTAGAACTCAATTGACTTGATCCATGTTTTTGGACTGTGGGAGGAAACCGGGGAACCCGGAGGAAACCCACGCGGACATGGGGAGAACATGGAAACTCCACCCAGATTGGGAATCCCTAGCGCTGAGAGGCGAACGTGCTAACCAAAGCCACCATGCCACCCCACACGCACTATAAGAGAACTTTTAGATTAGTCTTTTCACCTTGAGTCCATGTTTTTGGTCTGTGGGAGGAAACCAAAGAACCCAGAGAACACCTACCCGAACACAGAGAGAACATGGCAAGTCCACCCAGATCGGGATTTGAACCTGGATCCCCAGTGTTGAATATGGTAACCACATTCCGCCCTATGCCGTTATGATACCTGATTTTATTTTATTTTTATATGTGGTTTTGGTATGTATTAGATGGAAATTAACATGACCTTTGTGTATCAACTTTGAAAGTAGGCATTTTGTAAATTAGATTTAGATTTTTTGAATTTCACTAACAAATTTCCTAGCAGTGTACAGTTTAATGCCCTTTTTAATTTATGCAGTTATTCAATATGATGAGCGGAGCAGCCTCTGTGCATGGCATTTATTTTTATTAAGAGTTCATTGCAGCGTGTAACACATGGGAATCCAGGCTATTTTAATGAGCTCATAGAAAAACAATATCACATTCTATGTATCAGTCCTTATGAAGCTGAAGGTTCATATTCATAGTCAGGCTGATGGAGAAATGTGCTTTTCTTCTCATTGTTCTGGTTGAAGGATAAGGAGATCAATGCTGGATGCTAGCTGCAGCAGTCTGCTCCGTGTGCAGGGTACTGAGCAGCAGCCAGCACTGTCTCGCTCCTATCGTTCATGTGTGTGTGTGTGTTTGTGCGTGTGTGTGTATCGGTGTGTGCATATCTGTGTGTGCGCGTGTCTATGTGGTGATGACTAATGCCTTGCCTTGGGCAACAGCGAGTTAACAAATGTACAGAGCTGGAATAAAGCCTCATTTCCATTAAACAGAGAGTGTAGTGCATTTGCTTAAATTGAGCCCTCTGTTTTTAATTGTTTAGCTTTTGAAGCTATATTGTACTTTATGAATATTGTGACTATACATTTTTAATATTATTCTGCAAGATACCATTGAGGATAAATGGACCTTGTGTGGTTGTGTCACATTCATTCATTCATTCATTATCTTCCGCTTATCCTCTACTAGGGTCGCGGTGGGATTCCCCATGCCCATCCAGGGGAGAACGTCTCGGGCGCTGGGCAGATAGACCCAGGACAGGGCGCCAATCCATCACAGGGCACACACTCACTCACACAGACACACTCTATAGGGGGCAATTTGGAGAATTCAATTAACTTGTTCCATGTTTTTGGACTGTGGGAGGAAACCAGAGAACCCGGAGGAAACCCACGCAGACACAGGGAGAACATGGAAACTCCACCCAGATGGGGATTCGAACCGGTAATCCCTAGCGCTGAGAGGCGAACGTGCTAACCACTAAGCCACCGTGCCGCCGGTTGTGTCACAATTTGTGTTAAAGATTTTTTAAATTAAAACTAAGGTGGTATATGGCAGATGTCTAAAAATATTGTTTGTCAGCCATTTCATAACCTGTGTATGTTTGCGGTTTAAAAAACTTTTTGCTAACGCCTTGTCTTTAAAAGTGTATATATGAGTTATGACCATTTTGCCCCCATTTTGTGGAGCACAGCATCTTGTCAAGGTGCACCAAAGGTAACAGCTTGAAAAACAAGGTCTGCAGTGATATTATTTAACTACATATCTGACCCCAATTGCCCACCGTTCCGGGTACATGTGCTTACTTCACTTACTGTGTGTATAAGTGTGTGTTTCACATTCACAAATGGTTTAAACGTGGAGGACTAATTTCTATCAAAATATGATGAGGCTACTAATAAATTGTACATAGTTTTTATAATAATAATAATAGTAATAATTTTTTATATATTTTTGTAGCTAAATTATAAAAACTAAATTATTATTATTAATATATATAATTATTATCTCTGTGGAAGATGCTTTTTTTATTTTATTTTACATATATGACAGTATTAATAAACCATTATTTAATTTTTTTTCTTTTCAAAATTTTCCACCTCATGCACCAAATTAAAAATGAACTGACCTCACATTTATTACAAAGTAGAAATAAAAAAGCACCCCATTGATGGTGGTTTTCTCTCTGCTCATTCCACAGAACATCTGCATCACCAAGTTTCCTATAAAAATATAAATTGTGTATATATAATATATAAATGACTATAGTTTACCGTATAATAGATACTATTTGCTTTTCTTTCTCTTTCTTACCGGTGTCCTGAGTTTTTGTTTATCTATACTAGACTAAGACAGCTTCTCTATTGGCATTTTCCAAAAACTTGCTCTGCCATCTGGAAAACTGAAATGTTTGTGTTGTCTCACACGTAGAAACACTGAAGAAATGAAATAAGCCATATTGTGCTTCAACTAAAGCTGGCATCACTCATCTACTGTCCTCTCGTTGTGCCTGCTGTCTATATTCAATCAGTTTTTCCTCTTTGGCTGGCTGCAGCATGCTCTGTACATGCTGTTCTGTGTACTTGCTTTGGAGTCTTGTTCTTGTGAGGTAGAAAAGAAGCAAGCACATCATTCTTCATCATTTCAGATGTACAAAAAGCTGCACTTTTTTAAAAAGAAAACCACTAAACACTATTAATAGAATATTTTTGGACCAAGTGCCACCCATCATCAAACCAAAACTTCCAAGTACCACCTATGGTTTTCGTCACGGAACATCAATTAGGTGTGAGTGTATATTAAAGCAATAAGGTAAGAGAGGGAATGGCATTATTGGGAATAGATCACAGTGTTATTAGGCGCGAAGCCGAGTACTTGATTTATTCACAATAATACACAACCTCAAATGCCTTTTATGAAACGATTACACACACTATAATACAAAAAAATGTATTTCATTTAATCTAATGTGTTTATTGAAAACAAAGTCACGAATAAACTATACTTCCATGACGTAATCTTGTCTGGTTTTTAAAATAACAGATTTAGTTTTGCTAATAATCAAATACTGCTATCTAATGTCCTACATTATAAACTACAGAATGTAGTTTATAAAATACATCCGGAAAATAACGTATTGTATATTTGTTGACTATTTATCTGGTGTCACCACATGCTACTTTGGTACCACAGTTTGATACCGCTGATGTAGACTAAATACTATGTCATAATTTGTTATATTTTTCAGTCTTGCATTATTTCAACAGCTTTTAGGGCTGAGGTTTGGGTTCTGGATGGGTAGAACAGAGGTCCTTTCTGTGTGGGGTCTGCATTTACTGTCTTTGCATGTGTGGGTTTTCCCTAGAGACTCTGGTGTCCTCCCACATTCCATGTCAATAGGTATATTGGCAAAGCAAATTATGAGAAGGATAAACAAGATTATATAACATAAACCTGACAGTTATCAGGACAGTAGAATCATCACTTCCACTGTCATATACTATACATCAGGGGACATGCGCTTGGGGACATGATTAGCTGGGGTGGCTGAACTCTCAGACCTTAGGCCACACATGGGTTTGCATGCTTCTGATTAAGAGCCCCAGAAAAGCCACAGTGACGTCGAGCAAAACCATTGAGAAGAAAAATGCAGGCTGGGTATAGAACCCGAACAGATGGGGAGACAGCAGAAAGCAAAGAGAGTTAAATAGAGGTGACAAAAGAGGCATACTGTGTGCTGAGGAGAGCTGGCATCACAGACACCAGCAGGAGGTTTTTCTCTACTGTTTACTAACCCAGGGACTAGCCGGTGTCAAAAAGAACGCAGCTTGTTGTCTTTAGGCATTGTTTATAACTCTAAGTTACATTCACCTGAATGTTGTTAACCTATGACATGTAAAAGACCGAAGACAAGAATAGCAACATGTTCAGCAGAGTTTACTTTACAGATCTTCCAGTTTCTTAAATTTTTATAAAAGTTTATAAAGAATATAAATTCATATACAGTTTTTGGTTTACAAAATAGATTTTGATATATATATATAGTTAATATTTATAAATATAAATAATATATATTAATATAATATATTCCATCTATCATCTTCCGCTTTATCCTATATTAGGGTCGCGGTGGGGTTCCCCATGCCCATCCAGGGGAGAACGGCAGATACACCCAGGACAGGGCGCCAATCTATCACTGGGCACACACTCACACAGACACGCACACATACACACTATATGGGGCAATTTGGAGAATTCAATAGACTTGATCCAAGTTTTTGGACTGTGGGAGGAAACCGGAGAACCCAGAGGAAACCCACGCGGACACGGGGAGAACATGGAAACTCCACCCAGTTGTGGATTCGAACCGGGAATCCCTAGCTTTATATTTATAAATATAAATATTATATTTTATATTTTTATATTTTAAATATATATATATATATATATATATATATATTATTATTATTATTATTATTATTATTATTATTATTATTATTACTTCTCTTAATAGATATAATAGATCTTTTTAATCACTATCACTTTGCTACTGAGAATGTGAATTTCCTCATTGTGTGACCAATAAGGACATATCTTATTTTATCTTATCGAGAGGACATGCTGCCAGTGATGGTTGGTGTCTGCAGTACTGAGATTTCGATCAGATTACCTTTTCATGACATAAGCTGCGATCAGTTGTTTAAAAAAAACACACACTGGAATGAGAAATTTTTAATAGCAAGCTCTCTTAAAAATATTAAGTTGTGAATTAACCATTCTAGTTCAGATTTTTTTACATTTTCAAATAAGACCGCTGAATAGAAAACTTTTTTCAAGTGTCTCAAATAAAATGATTTATAATGCAAATCCATTCTTGAAATGGTCATGGCAAAAGCTGTGTGAAATGTGTGTCGCTGAATGAATCTATTTTGATTATCCATGATTCTGTCAAAGGTCATTCACTTAGACATGAAATGCATTGTATTGCTTTGCTGTATGAACCCAATTATTTTAAATTTTATGTAATTATGTGTACTTTTGCTTTATGCGACCAAAACATCAATAAAAAAACATTTTAACCCTTTAACTGTTAACAGTTAAAGTTATTTGCTATATGTTTATGTGCATGGCACAAATTACAGGGAGTGATTGGAAGGGATGGACTTTAAAAAAAACAGTATTTTGGGAAAGTCGAACAACTGCGACTTCGCTGACTGGTTTTGTTTACACCCTAAAGACAATTTAACCTGCCTCCAAACTATCATTGTATAATTGACACACCGTCTATGAGTAGCATACCTTAACAGAACAGAAAACTGCTGGTCTTGTTTGTCAGCTTGTTTTTCTAGATACGTAGTGTTTATTGCAAAAAACAATTAATAAAAATTATTAACATTGATTTAATTTATTTTAAATAAGCAGCAAACAATGTAATATCATTTATAACTAAAATTATGTAGTATCACTCATTTTGGCAACATTTTTTTCAATAGCATTTCTGTGTTTTAAAAGCAACTGTAATTCTGCTTTATAGTGAAGTTTATAGATTGGTGAGAAACCTCTGCAAAATACAGTTTTATGTCTGTTTAAGAATATATTATTTTGTGTATACATTTTCCGAATGTATTCTCACTTTATATTCAGTATTTATATTGTACTTACTTGCCCAGTAATAGATTGGCGTCCTGTCCTGGGTGTATCTGCCCAGCACCTGAGACGTTCTCCCTTGCATGGGCATGGGGAACCCCCCCTGCGACCCTAATAGAGGATAAAGCAGAAGATAATGGATAAATGCATTGTACTGACCGTCTCAACAAGAACTGTTTCTGTTCTGATTCCTCGTCTGAACGGTGTGTGGAGTTTGCACGTTGGCCTTATGTCTGTGTGGGTTTCCTCTGGGTGCTCCTGTTCCTGAAATAAAAATCAGATAAACTGGAATTACTGAATTCTGCAAATCTGTTCATCTGTGTGTCTGTCCTGTGATGGATTGATGACCTGTCTAGAGGTGTTGGACCACATTTTGTCTAATGAGCACTGGGAAAGGTTCTAGCACTCTTGTGCTATTAGTTTTTGATGAGAGGCTTTGAGAATGCTTGAATGAGAAGGGTTTGTGTTATGTGCAAATGCATGCTGTTAAATCAATTTAGTTTAAGCTTTAGTGTTTATCTATTCAGAGATCAATATTTATTCACATAAGCTATAGCTAAATAACAATTCACAGTGTGTATGAAGCCTTGCCGATTTCTAAATAAAACTGTTACTGGTGATAGCCAAAAGCAAAACCAGAGCTTTAATTCAAAAGTAGAATTTAAACCCAAACCACACAGACTTTATCCTTATGAGTCAGGAGGCCTTTTATCAAGAGCCTCTGTAAAGTCTTTAATACTATGATATGCAGCACTGTATTACCTATTGCACTAGTTATTGTGACTTATGATCCATTTTTTTAAATAAAATGATCGGTTTGCCTGTAATAATGTTTATGATTATGATTAAAATAAGAAGTAAAAAAAATCATGGATTGACAAAAGGTGATAATTACTACATTTCAAGAAGATAAATTATATCTTGTAAAATGGTTTTATAAAAAGGCTTTCTTTTCTTAAATCTTATTGGCTGAGCCGTTTGTCCTGCTGTGACATTATTGACAATAACACAGCCCTGAGCGCTTCACATTTGTATCAATGCATGATATACAGTACATTCTTTTAAATCATGTATTATAAATGGAAATACAGTTTAACATTAAAGTGAGCCGATGAATAAAGCAATAAGATACAAAATTATTGTGAAAAATGATGTGTAGCAGTTTTTAAATTGAACACTGATTGCTAAGTAACAGGATACAGGTTTGGTGCTCATTGTTCAATTTAAAAACTGCTACACATCATTATTCACAATAATTTTGTATCTTATTGCTTTATTAGTTGGTGTTTTGGTATAACAAGTCACTTGCACTCCACCCAACAATCACATTAATTCTACAGTATTAATTAATTCTAAGTAGAGAGATTTAGAAAAATCACCACTTGATGTAAATATCTGATTAGATTTTTATGGAAGCCACTAAAAGAAAAAAAAAATGAGCTTACTATAATTTAACTTACTATAATTATACAAATATATAAGTTCTCATTATAATTAAATTATTATTGTGTATGTGAAATTATTGTTAATGAATCCACACTTGTTACAAGTAATAGTACAATTTTAATTAACATTTTGTAAAATCACCACCAAAGAGCTTAATTTTTAATATAACATGAATTCTCCTCTTTAGCACATCTTTTTTTTTTGGCTAGAGATATGGACACAACAGTGGCATAATGTTGGGTCCAAGAAACTATTTTATTTCTGTTGGTTGATGTGGATATGTTTTGATCAGATAATGACAAAGGTCAAAATTCTTGGCTCAGCAGACAGATTTTGATTTAAAATGGCATGTTGAATTATCAAATCAATAATGCTTTGCTCTCGGGTTTCCAGAGTCTTTAGAGAGAGAAAAAAAAACAGCTCTATGATGAACATACCAACATGATGAACACTCAACGGTGTGCATCAGTGTTTTTTAAGTGTTCTTGTGTCAAAAGTAAGTGTTTGAATTCCTAAATTTCAAGAAGTGCCAGTATGGTTTAATTAAAAAGCTTTTTAATTTTAATTATATTTAATTTTATTTAATTACTACAAATTTCTTTAATTACTATGAAAAAAAGTTGAGTGTTTTCAGTAGGAACTCATGTTACTTTACTAAAAGATTCCTTTCTCTTTTTAATCCTATGTACCTGGGTGCCGGTAACATAAAAATAATTGTTAATAATTGTAGACAAGACAAAGGACGCCCTTCATAGCCAAGGGTCTCATCTCATTATCCTTCGCTCAATTCTATATTAGGGTTCTCTTTCATTCTGCGCTGGGCAGTTGCAGCAAAGTACAGGGAACCAATCTATTACTGGGCACACTCACACAGACACACACAAACTATATGGGGCAATTTAGCCAAATCACCTTCAATCCATGTTTTTGGACTGTGGGAGGAAACCAGAAAACCCAGAGAAATCCAACATGGAAACAAGACAGGCTAACCACTAAGCCCAAGTATTCCAACAGCACCCTTGAAAGCAATAAGGGTCAGGGGTCTCAAAGAACCACATTGGTAACGTCAGTGGACCTGGGATTTGAACCCACAATCTTCTGATTGATAACCCAACACCCCAACCACTGAGCTACCACAAACTTATGTTAATAATATTTGTTTGTATACAGGCATGACCTAAGCAGAGGACTTAAATCACATTCAGCTAAATTTACAATCTTTTATTAAAACTCATCACATCTTTTCATTGACTTGCATCTAATAATAGACATTCTTTTAATTCACTTATCATGTGTACACTGAAAGAACCCTTTAGGCTTAGCTCTGCCATGTGAACCCCACAGACTCCTGATTGGCAGGTGTGTTGCTTAGCAACTGTAAAAAAAAAAAAATCTCTTCTGTACTTACAGGAATGGCACCATTCGAATTGCACCGTATTTGAAAGAATAGGTAATTTAGTTCTGTTTCTATTTTAACACACTAATAAAAATTCATTTGCTGTAATATAAGTAACCCAGATCAGTTAGTTTTGTCACATAATTTACACATTGATTTTCGTGGCTTTAAAATAAAAATATTTACTTTTTATAATCATTTAGAATGAAGTTTTTTTGTTGTTGTTAACTGTCTTTTGCAATGTACAATAAATAGTAGTACCATTTTGTGACTATTGTACAGAATACAGATCTGATTTTAGATATGGCTAATTTAAACTAACCAGCATGCACTGTACTGTAGTGTGTGTGTGTATATATATATATATATATATATATATATATATATATATATATATATAAAACATAAAACTTTTTCCCCATGTTCTCCCTGTGTCTGCGTGGGCTTCCTCAGGGTTCTCCGGGTAACTGGTTCCAGCCACAGAAATAAATTAAATATTTTATATTGTCCCATATAAAGTGTGTGTATGTTGATCGGTTGGATTGCCTCCTTGTCCTGAGTGTATTTGCCCAGTGCCCGAAACAGAAAAAATTTCCCCTAGATGGGCATGGGATACCCCCCTACAACCCTAATAGACAGTTAGGTGGAAGATGATGGAAAAAATGAATAAGTAAATATATATAAGCAAGCATATATAAGGTATATATTCAATATTTGGTTTTTATGTTAGACATATATACCCACTAACCACTGTATTTAGGTAAATCTTCGTATGTCGTATGAACTTCGTATGAACTCTCATTGTTCATTTGATTAGTTCTTTATATAATATTATGTTATATTATATAATATATAATATTATATAGGTTATATTGGGTGAGATGGATGATTTTTAGTGCGGCAGTGACACTGATGTAGTGGTGGTGTGTTAATGTGTTTTTTGCTGGTTCAAGTAGATCAGAGAGGTGCTGCGGGAATTTTTAAACACCTTGGTGTCACTGCTGGACTGAAAATAATCCACTAACCAAAAATGTTCACTTACCAACATCCTGGTAAGGTGGAGCAATAGGGTTGAAGTGTCGAGTCACTGCCGGTGCAGAGTGAATAAACACAGTGTTGAAAATCTATTCTGTCTAATTTACACTAACACAAACTGACACCCCACCAGCGGCATGTCAGTGATTGCAGAGAGGACTAGCAAAGTATCTAATAACAGACTACGTGAGCCGGTGAGTGTACAGTGGATTTTATATATATATATATATATATATGCACATTTTTAATCGGGACTTAAAATCATAATTTTTATTATTTCCATTAAATTTTTTTACTAGGGTCCTGGGGGGGTTCCCCATGCCCATTCAGGGGAGTACTCTTTGGCCAATTGGCTTATATACACCCAGAACAGGGTGCCAAACAATCGCTGGGAACACCCAGACGTACACAAAAACATACACTATATGGGGCAATTAAAAAGCATTCAGAGAACTCCACCCAGATTGGGTGAGAGGAGAATGTCCTAACTACTAAGCCACCGTGCCAACTGACTTAAAATCAAAGGACTCTTAATATAAATGGTTTGGAATGAGATTAGGGCTAAAAAATATATCTTCATAAGGACCTAGATACCTAATAAATTGCTGGGATTAAAAAAAAGAACAGTGACTAATAGTGTATCAAATAAATACAATTCTAATGAATTTTTCTAAAACTGAAATAAAATACACTATAATTACATGTCTTTGTAAAATTTTCTTTTCATTTTATAATCTGTCGTTGCACATTACATTTTCCACGAGGCTGATTTTTGTGTTCAGGGTAACACTATTCACACAGCTTGTGTAAAGAATAGATTTTTTTTCTGTATGTACTTTACGGTTAATGTTGTGTAATAAATGAATGTTTACTTAATAAACCGTTTTGATCCCTTGATTATGTTAACTGCTCTTTTCGGCTCAGTTCTGGGAAGAAAAAAAGTAGTAGCAGTTTTTTTTTTTTTATTAAAGCAGTTACATTAAATTTGTGGTTACTATGGAAACTGTTTAAAAAAAAAAAAAAAAAAAAAAAAAAAAGTTTAACATGGTGATCAGTGCTACATTCTAAGGGCCCTGCTATTTTAATAGAACCTTGAACTATGAGAATTTATTCTTGTAATAAATATTAATTTATGAAGACTATGCTTTGTGTGCATGGTAGCACTACAGTTTAAAGGCTATATATATATGTGTATATATATATATATATATATATATATATATATATATATATATATATATATATATATATATATATACACATATATATATATATATATATATATATATATGAATGTAAATATTTTTTGCAGCTATAGTGTATATTAAACCTATTCTATTTATATAATTAGAGGGTAATTGCTTTGTAGGCTGGGCAGGCTGATGAACCATTTGGCAGATCATATTGATTAACTTCAGTTTTATACATTTTTGCTACGTTTTTCTTGGTTTGTAAATGTTTAAACTCTGTATTTAATTACGAATTACTCAATAACTCGCTTCCTTTAGAGAACTTGCTTTACAGGGTATTGATTTGTTGATCCCTGTCTTTTCATCATTTATCCACTTGCATCTCTATATCTCCTTTTGTGACTCTGTCTTTCTGTCTCTCTCACTCTCACTCTCTCTCTCACTCTGTCTCTTGCTTTCTCTCTTTCTGTCTTTACCCCCTCCTCCCCACCCACCTTCGCTTTTTCTCTCGCTCCCTCCCTTTTACTTGCTGGTAAAAATATCTGCAGACAGCAGGAGCACAAATGTGGGTGCACGCTCACTCTCTCTCTCTCTCGCTCTCTTTCTCCCAGCACACTTCCTCCCCCACTCGCTCAACCCCCCTCAGACATCCAACTCATGTGATCACCCAGGCAGACTGCGCTCAGTTTCAAGCCCTCAGCTGGCTGCACCTAATGAGTCTTTGTGTGGCTGGAACGAATATGAGGGAGAGAGAGAGAGAATGAGAGAGCGAGAGAGAGAGGGATGTGCACCCAACTAGGCTGTTTATCAGTACATACAGTAAGGAGTCAGAGCGAGATGCACACAAATAGGTGAGAGCCCCCCCTCATGTCTGGAAACAGTTCAGAGTCAGCTATTGATGAATGTGCAAATTCCCTTTCTATTTAATTCTGCTTGCTTGCTTTTCTTGTTCCTGGCATCCTCGCTTTGTCTTACCCTGTCTCGCTTTCATTTACTCACGTGCCGCCCAGTTTAGAAAGCACGGAATGGGAGGTCTTCATTCATCACGACTCATCCAGACTTGAATCGGTTCATTCACTCTGTGTGTGAGTGGAGGAAGTACACATGAGCAGGTCAGTGATGGACACAGGTCAGTTGGTGCCTTTAAAGACCTGTCTGTGTGGCCTGTGGCCGCCTACTGAACTCATGTGGCACGGCAGGCTTTACTTGTACTTATGGCTGAGGTGACATTTGGCCATTTTTTTTTTACATTTGGTCATTTTTAGCAGACACTTTTATCCAAAGCGACTTACAAGGTGAGCACAGGGTTAATCACAACATCCCTGGAGCAATGAGGGTTAAGAGCCTTGCTCAAGGACAGTTACAATGGTAACTTCAGTGGACCTGGGATGACGAGGCTTCTTCTCTTTAGGCCACAGTTTTTGATGCTCAGCATGCAGGTAGAAAAAGTACACTAAACCTGGACAGTTGGTGTTTCTGAATGTATGTGAGCAATACAAACACCATTATTTGTCATGCCAATAAAGCCTCTTTTGAGTTGTAAGTTGGAGTAAACATTTGCACGTGTGGATTCTATCTGGGAGTGGCTGATTTTTCAGTGCTGGGCTTCACTGCAGAATGCTTCAATGCAACATGGAGTGTGTGTGCTGTGGAAAAGTACAGCAGCCTAGCCAGCAGAGACAAAGGGAGAGAGAGTGAGCACAGAGAGCAAAAGCAGGATGGAGAGGAGAAATAACTAGCTGGGGGAGTTACTACTTTCCTCCTCTGTTTCAAGTATAAAAGTCAGCTTTCGTTACCTCTGAGCTACCCATGATGTCATACCAATTTATTATACCCAAATGTAACAAGTAGCTGCTCTAACAATGAGCCATTTGAACCCACTTTTACAAAATAAACCATGTACTACCAAGTAATGATGCGTCCCAATGGAAGAAGTGTGGGCGTGATGATAAATGAGCTTAAAATAAATGCTATTAACCATTAAGTTAATGGTTATACTTATATACTATAAGTGCAGTCAGATATTCTTAATAAATAAAATGGCAAATAGTTTTGTAAAAATTATTCTGGGCTCTTAAGAAAATGTGGTGGATTTCTGAAGGGGGAAAAAAAAAAAAAAAAAGCAACGCTATAAAATCACTATTTGTGCAAGTATATTAGTATTACCATAGCAACCACGGTTGGTTTCACCGAGAGCAGAGAATGTGAGTGATTTTTTAACAAGGGAGAATTAATTATGATAATTACAAGGTAACTGAATGCAGAGTATCTATCTTGGTTCCCTTTCTTGTCTTAAAAGCAGTTGGACCGAGTGAATATACACACATCGAAGGAAAATGAAACAAGCATGAAGTAAGATGTGCAATTTGCTCACCACTGCTCTGTACTGCAGTGAACAATTTGTGTGTGTGTGTGGGGGGGGGGGTGAGCTGGAAACAGTGTGATTCACTTACATCATCTTACGGTTTCAACCATGAACTAATTTTAATGTCTGATAGAAAACGTCAACTATTGCATATCAGGGTGTTCGAATTGTTCTAAACTATATGGTCTTGTTTCTTTTTCAAAGACATTTAAGGACATCAAATGCTATTCCATCCTGAGTTGCATTATCTGTTCAGTACTTGTTGTTTTATGACTGTTTTGTTTTTTTTGCTGAATTTGTGTCATCACTTAGTTTGCCCAGAATTATATAGTGGAGATATATATATATATATCTCCACTATATATATATATATATATATATA
>JAFMOD010000754.1:1297218-1307218 GCA_019802435.1 Corydoras maculifer
CATGAGCTGAACAGAAACACCCAGCACATGGTGCCACTGGACACACACTCAATCACACAGACACCCACATAATATGAGAACTATTTAGATAGGGGCAATTTAGAGCAGCCAATTCACCATGTATCCATGTATTTGGACTGTGGGAGATAACTGGAGAACCCGGATGAAAACCCACACACACAAAGGGAGAACATGGATGCTCCACCCAGATTGGGAGTCGAACCTGGATCCTCAGCGCTGAGAAGCGAACATGCTGACCAATAAGCCAAAGTGCCCACAATTTTTATATCCAGTACTAAAAGTCTGTTAGTTGTTCCAGATCTCATCTCTGCAAAAGGTATATAGTTTTTTTTGACATGTACATCTTAAAGGTTCTTTCAGGAAATAAATTGACATTCAAAGTGCTATTAGAAGTGCTATAATATTACAATAATCATACCACGCAATTTAGTTTAGGAGGTGTCGGCTGCACTCACATCCCTTTGAGCTTCGCTGCAAAAGCCTAACCCAATGTACGCATGATTTATAGTCTCTGCAGCCAGATGTACAGCAACGCATCTGTGATGCTCATCGCGTTTAGGAAAAGAGTACATGTATTTCTAAGAAACGGCCACAGCTGAGTAAACCTCATTGATCATCCCATAGTCGGCCAAGTTCAGTCAGCCAGTAGGCAACAGCTTGGCATTTTTAATGGTTCACCCCAGATCACGGCCTGATGCTGGGACTCATTAATGATTAATCACACCAGCGCTGCCTGGCTTGGCTCCGTGCTAATAGGTTAGTGTCGGTTTAATTCTGTACGAGTTCAAAGCTAGAAATTGACTTTTTGCAGAGGGTGGAGCAGTGATTTAGACGACGCCCTTTAAAAACTGGTAATCCATTTATTTACACCTGTACATCCATCCATACATTATCTTCCACTTTGTCCTCTACTAGGGTCATGGGGAGATTCCAAATGCCCATCCAGGGGAGAACGTTTCGGGCGCAGATACACCCAGGACAGGGCACCAATCTATCGCTGGGCACACACTCACTCACACAGACACACTCTATATGGGGCAATTTGGAGAACTCAATTGACTTGATCCATGTTTTTGGACTGTGGGAGGAAACCGGAGAAACCCACGCGAGAGAGAGAGAGAGCGAGAGGGAAAACCCACGCGGACACGGGGAGAACATGGAAACTGAGAGGCGAACGTGCTAACCACTAAGCCACCGTGCTGCCCTACACCTGTGCAGATTACGGATAAGACGATTACAGATTTTGAGGTTACAATTACGGTGAGAGAAACACTCACGATCAGGCCATTATTATGGGGCAGTAATACACTTGTGGTTAAGGAATCAGCCTTGCAGCCTGAAGGTTTCCGGTTCAATTCCTAGTCCCACCAAGTACTCTGGCCAAAGTGCCCTTGGGCAAAGCACCTAACCTTAGTTGCTCCCCAGGTGCGTGTACAGGGCTGCCCACGGCCCCAGGCACGTGTGCTCACTTCACCAGTGTGTGTATATGTGCGGTTTACTGCACGGATGGGTTAAATGTGAAGGGCACATTCCTCTGTGTGTAAAGCACTGTAGGCAAAATAGATCACTTTATCATTTACTTTATTAATATGATTATTATGCAATAATTAACTGTTCCAAAGGACGGCCTGGAATCATATGAAGCATGAATTAACATTTTGTTTTCAAAACGAGACAATGCAGGGCTTTTGCTGGACATTAACATGAAATATTCTTTATAATACAGAATACGAAATTAGTTTGTGAGAATCAAACTAAAAAACACAACACGTGTCCTTTAAGCTACATATCCGACATTGTCCTTACAGGAAAAATCTAGTTTACTTTAAATGGAAAAGTGAAAAGAGTTGTGCCACTTGGTTTAAAGTTTCAAATACCGGCTTAAAACGTTTTCTTGCGAATGTCGTCATGACGATGTTGAGGCACTTTTGATTAATGATTTTGATAATGATTAATTATTTGCAAAGTTTTTTAATTCACGATCAAATTTAAAAAATAATGAATAACTGTCTCATCACAGGGCGGCACGGTGGCTTAGTGGTTCCATGTTCTCCCCGTGTCTGCGTGGGTTTCCTGCCACAGTCCAAAAACATGGATCAAGTCAATTGAGTTCTCCAAATTGCCCTTATATAGAGTGTGTTTGAGTGAGTGAGTGTGTGCCCAGCGATAGATTGTCATGCTGTCCTGGGTGTATCTGCCCAGCGCCCGAGATGTTCTCCCCGTGATCGGCATGAGGAAGCCTCTGCGACCCTGATAGAGGATGAAGCGGAAATTAATGGATGGATGGATGGATGTCTCATCACATGTACAGATCACAAAACATAAGTTTGATTGTTTTCCTATATTGCCTATATTTAGTATTTTACAGCTTCTTTTAAAAGTTTGAATAATCAATAACTGGCTTCAGCTTTAATTATATTTGTTGTGTTTTGGCAGGTATGAACAATTGCAAATTAAAATATATCAATACCCAAGTAAATCAATGTCAACCTATTACAGTGTCATTTGTAGAGTAACAAGGGTTATGCATCGATTAGAATTAAACAAAGCTGTTTTTCCGACTGTAGAAGATCCTGCGCTCACTTGCCAACAGAAAGGCATGTTTGTGCTTTTAATATAATACATTGTTCTCAGGCATGAAGGCAGGGGTGCTTGCAGAAACAGATGGTTTCTATTTGCCCTGTGTATGTCAGACACAAGGGGAACTTGGGGCTGTGGGGGAACTCCACTGATATTAAGAGCAAGGCTTGATGAATTACTAAAGTGTATATTTGCCTGACGGAACATTCACCCCCTTTTTACATATCGGTGTATTAAAAACCAGGGGCATTATTTTTAATAAAGGACTGATCCAAGTTCACTGTTCAGCTGCACATTAACCGACTGCGCTGCTATTTAAATGCAGGGAAATTCTTTAATTTATGCGGTTTATTAAGAACGCAAACTGTGATGTAAAAAAATGAATAAAGGGTGAAGAAAAAGTTTATTAAAACTATTAAAGGTGGTTGACGATGACAAAAGCATTACAATATTATATACGCCTAAGTATAGTACAAATACTTTTTGCATATAAATAATGCAATAATTTATAATGCAATAAAAACTAAAACCTTTAGCTTGTTTATTGCCTTATGCTGTTATTTACATAACGGGTAGATTTGGTTCTAAATCCGATTGGCTGAGCCGCTTATCCAGCCGTGATATTTAGCGATTCCCATTCGTATCAATGTGTGATATACAATACATTATTTTAAATCCATCCATCCATTATCTTCCGCTTTATCCTCTACTAGGGTCGCGGGGGGTTCCCCATGCCCATCCAGGGGAGAACGTTTCGGGCGCTAGGCAGATACACCCAGGACAGGGCGCCAATCTATCGCTAGGCACACTTACTCACACAAACACACTCTATATGGGGCAATTTGGAGAATTCAATTAATGTTGATCCATGTTTTTGGACTGTGGGGGGAAAACCGGAGAACCCGGAGGAAACGCACGCGGACACGGGGAGAACATGGAAACTCCACCCAGATTGGGATTCGAACCGGGAATCCCTAGTGCTGAGAGACCGTGCTAACCACTAAGCCACCGTGCCGCCTATTATTTTAAATCATGAACCATAAATGGTAATACAGATTATTATAAACAGCCCAGATTAATTGAACATTAAATCTGATGCGGCTGTTTTTTAAATAAATTATCTTGTGCATTATGGCCACTAGATGGCAGTTTTTGATTGTTAGAGAATCCAGCATCCTGTTATTCCTGTTAAACTGGACTAAACTGGATAATATCACGGAAGACCAGTTTATTAACAATTTTATTGAATAAGTTTATTAAATAGTTTTCAGTAAGCCCACTCAAACCTTGTATTTTTTTTATTATAGTGCTTTTGTAACCATTTTATAAAAACAATAAGGCACTCGAGGTTGTGTATTATTGGGAATAAATCACGGAAAAGGGGCGTAACTGTACTCCACTTCACGTCATGCCTAATGACACCTCTTACCCGTGATTTATTCACAATAATACACAACCTTATTGTGCCTTATTGCTTTATGATCACATACTTGATAAACACACACAAAAAAACTGTTTCTATATGAAATAAACAGCTGAATGTGATGCCTACAATACACAAGAACTGGTTCCAGAACTTTCAAGAAGAAAAAGCAGATTTTAAATTCACTTACTTAAGCGATTTCTAGCACAAATTCGGCATTTATCACCATGCTGGCATATTGTATGCTGTCAATGAGAAGAAAACAAGAAAAAGGAGGAAATGGAGGAGAGTACAGAAACAGAGCAGTGACAGCATTCATAGTAAAAAGGGTTGAAAGCTTTCTAAGTTGTTGACTTGTCATTCCCTCAGGTGAGCCGAGTTTTTAAATAAAGTTAAATAAAGGCTGATATTAGTTCCCTGTACAATGCTGCTATTATTTTTCTTTAGAAACATTGGAATATTGTCAGGTAGATAAACAAAGTGCTAATCTTAGGTTCTCTCTCCCTGCAGACAAATATTGACTAAGCAGGTGATCTCTGCATGGTACAGGGTGAAAAATTTTTTTTAAGATGATAAAAGAGCTCGGTACTTTTAGCAATGCTGCCTTGAGTAGTGACAGCTGGACAAGCGAGTCCCAAAATCATTACCTGACAGTGACAGCACACTGTGTCAGCGAGGGGGGAAATAAGACAAACAAACCCCATCTGCAGACTACAGGACCAGTGGCAGGAAGGAATCGGTGACTTTTGTATTTGGCATGACATGACGCGTTCATGACAGGAATTTGGCATGATGGATAAAAAGTTACGATTAAAAATATTATGTCCATAGATGTGGCAATAAAAATTTTTTAAAAACTAGAATTCACATGAAGTGTCATGGTTCATTACTTTGTCATTCTTTGTGATTGTATTGTGGGTCATTTAAAAAGTTTCTCATGGGTGAAAATCTTAGCTAAATGTGGGCAGTGCAGAGGCTTAAACTAGTATATGTGTGTGTGTGTGTATGTATATATATATATATATATATATATATATATATATATATATATATATATATATATATATATTATCTTCCACTTTAACCTCTATTAGGGTCGCGGTGTGGTTCCTCATGCCCATCCAGGGGAGAACGTCTCGGGCGCTGGGCAGATAGACCCAGGACAGGGCGCCAATCCATCGCTGGGCACACACTCACTCACACAGATACACTCTATATGGGGCAATTTGGAGAATTCAATTAACTTGATCCATGTTTTTGGACTGTGGGAGGAAACCGGAGAACCCGGAGGAAACCCACGCAGACACGGGGAGAACATGGAAACTCCACCCAGATGGGGATTCGAACCGGGAATCCCTAGCGATGACAGGCGAACGTGCTAACCACTAAGCCACCGTGCCGCCTTATATATATTATGCATGTTCTCTGTTCCACTTCTGTAAAGACGGACACTTTGCAGTTCTACACTTCTAGACTGTAGTCCATCTGTTTGTGGACTACAGTACATACTGTGTACGTCCCCTGTACTCTGTTCTCTAATGATCAAGACCCCAACAGATACCACCATAGATCACTGCTGCACTAAGACCACCTCACTGCAGTGTCACTGCAGAACCGACAATAAACAATCCACCACCCAAATGATACCTGTTCTGTTTTAGTACTGCACAATAGAGAACAGAGAACCTAAAGGGGACTAAAAAAAAACACATAGTCTGTCTATATGGTAGAAATTCCATTATATGTGGTGTGTACAGTGTGTGTGTATATATATATATATATATATATTAAATGTATATGGTATATACATGTATATTATATGTATATAGTATATATATATATTAAAACCTGCTTTGTTTCCCAGCGTCCTCCATTCTGAAGAGAGAGAAGCGGATGAGAACTCAAAGGGTGCATTTTGAGAAAGTAACGGTGTATTATTTCAGCCGGCGACAAGGTTTCACCAGCGTTCCTAGTCAAGGTGGCAGCACTCTGGGCATGTCGAGCAGACACAGTTCTGTACGACAGTACACCCTAGGCGAGTTTGCAAACGAGCAGGAACGTATACACAAAGACATGCTACGAGACCACCTGAAGGAGGAGAAGCTAAACTCCATCAAACTCAGGGTAAGGGAACCACGTTAGTCCTCTTAATTATGACCAAAAGATGAATAATCCTTTAGTGGCACTTTAATGTAATTATTCAAACTCAAAGTCTATTAAAGTTATTTTTTCACTGTTGTTTCTTCACAGTTGACTAAAAATGGTTCTGTGGAATCAGAAGAAGCTAATACACTCACATTGGACGACATCTCAGACGATGACCTGGATTTGGATAACACTGAAGTGGATGAGTACTTCTTTCTTCAGCCACTGACGACCAAGAAGCGCCGGGCTCTGCTTCGTTCTTCTGGTGTCAAGAAGATCGACGTGGAGGAAAAACATGAACTGAGGGCCATAAGAGTGTCTCGTGAAGATTGTGGTTGTGACTGCCGACTTTTTTGTGACCCAGAGACCTGCACCTGCAGCTTGGCAGGCATCAAGTGCCAGGTAGACATGCATTTAGATAAGAACTAACTTGCTTAGGCAGTTACATATGATTATGTGTATGTGAGGTTGGTGCAGGATATGTATAAGGACAGTGTGACAATGATACGCTGTGGGAATGACAGATGGACTTAAAGTGAGGTCCTTTTTCATTTGTGATGATCATGGACAGATTGACGGACAGGGTTAGGTAGGACTGTTCTAACCCGTGTTGGACAGTCACTTAAAAGTAAAAGACTTTTAATTTCTCTTTGCAAACTGTGTTACATCTTGATGTCATTTTATTGGCACTGCTTGATATCTGGGTTCTTAATATACACTAATAATCTTGCCAAAAGAATCCCCCGTGATCTTTCCCAACCTCTAACAAACTTTCTAACAAAATCTACTCCCGATTTACTAAAAATAAATTAAACTCATTTATGTAATTCAATGTTTGTATTGTCTTATGGCAGAGGTGCACACACTTTTTTAGTATGCAAGTCAAATGTCAAAATGATCTACCTGCTAATGCAAAACATATATTTATTTAAAAACTTATTAAGTATTTTTTATTTGTACAATATAAGTTGAGGTACCATATTATGCAATGCAACAATTTCTTTTGATGTATTTTATTGCACTATGTTGTTAAACCAGGGCGGCATGTTCTCCTCTCAGCATTAGGGATTCCCGGTTCGAAACGCAATCTGGGTGGGGTTTCCATGTCCTCCCCGTGTCCGCGTGGGTTTCCTCCGGGCTCTCCGGTTTCCTCCCACAGTCCAAAAACATGGATCAAGGTCAACTAAATTCTCCAAATTGCCCCATATAGAGTGTGTGTGTGTAAGTGAGTGTGTGTTTAGCGATAGATTGGCACCCTGTCCTGGGTTTATCTGCCCAGCGCCCGAAATGTTCTCCTCTGAATGGACATGGTAAACCCCTCCCGCGACCTGAATATAGGATAAAGCGGAAGATAATGGATGGATGTTGTTAAACCTACAAGCTCTACAATTACAGTGTGTGTCTTGACCAGCCAACAGACGTCGCTGATGCAGTAGTATGTTCAGCACCAGAATCTGGCCATTTTATTGTCTTTAATGCCATGCAAGCTACCCATGCTACCTTTGTGATCAATGTATAAGCAATAAATCACACATTAAAGTTATATGTTTAAGTGGTTAACGCTACTTACCAAAATAAAAAATAAAATAAAAAAATAATTAAAAAAAAAAAAAAACACGTCCTGGCTTAAATTCTCTAGGCCCAATGTGTTAAATTTGCATGTTCTCCCCATGCCTGTGTGAGCTTTTTCTGGATTCCTTCCACACTCCAGGAACATGCTAGTATGTGACTCAAGTTCTCAAAATAGCTCATGGTGTAAGTGTGTATAAGAATTTTTGTGTCTTTGACCCGGCAACCTGTCCAGAATGCTCCACAGTATTTTGCCCTATGGCATGGTAGCTCAGTAATTATGGTGTGGGGATATCGATATGAAGGTTGGGGGTTAAAATCCAAGTCCATTGATGTTACCAGTGTGTGCCCTTAACCCTCATTGCTCCAGGGGAGCTGTGTACATGGCTGACCCTGTATTCTAACCCCAACAATTAAATAGTAAAACAAAATAACCTTATGTCAACATCACAATGTTATAGCGGGTTAGGCTCCAGCACCTTCTGCAAACCAGAAAAAGTGTCAGAGAATCATGATAAATAAAATGAACCATTTGTGGGTGTTTAAATATGTTCCATGTGCTCACTTCAATGCAAATTGTAATTAATCTGTAGAAGAAATGAAGGTCGTACTCACTGGTGTCTGTGTGCAGGTGGACCGCATGTCCTTCCCGTGTGGTTGCACCAAAGAGGGCTGCAGCAACGCCGCTGGACGAATCGAGTTCAACCCTATCCGTGTGCGCACCCATTTCCTGCACACCATCATGAAGCTGGAGCTGGAGAAGAGCAGAGAGCAGCAACAGAGCTGTGTACCTGGCTCGGCCGTGGTCACCATCCCCAACGGCAACGGCTACCACGGCGACACCAACGGCCACTGCACCGGTCCCCTGACGTCAGGCCAACATGCCCTGGAATATCCAGTTCCCGACTCCGTTCAGCAGAGTGCCATCATGCATCTGCAAACTGTGGATGACATGGATGAGGTCCTCGAAGAGGATGACGACGAAGAGGAAGAGGAGGACGAGGACGAGGATGAGGAAAACGAGGATGAAGACGAAGACGAAAGTAGCAGCTTGTGCAGCCTTTCGGACTCTAGTACGCAGAGCTTGGCGAACAGCGACTCGGACGAGGAAGACGACAACGTTAATGATGATGAAGGAAAGGCTCAAGAGTATGAGAACAGCCTGACAGCGACTCCGTTGTCACATAGCGAGGTGGTTTCGCAGTCCGCTGTCATGTGCTACACTGACAGCCCAGTCGCCCAGGAGAGCCAAACCAGTGACAACGCTTACTTCATCAATTCCTCGGCCGATTACTACCAGATGGAGAATGCTAACGCAGCTTCTCTTTTGGCGGCTGCTAACCAAGCTAGTGAAAGTTATGGAGGGAACTCAAACTTGTATCAAGACCGGGTTAACAATGCCAATGGAATAATGACTCCTGGTGCCTTTAATATGTCCACTGAGCATTACACTGACTATTCACAGCCACCTGAGGAGCAATACACCAATCATCATTTCAGCCTCACTAATGGATCCTCAGCCTCAATTAGCTGCTGCGAGCCAGAACAGGACAAAGGCATGCATCCGAAAGGAACCTTCCTCAGCCAAAGCGCTGAGCTGAGTCAAATGGAGTTCCAGAACTACTTAAACAATAACTTTCAAGAGGCGTACACAACTAACGGTAACTGTTTCATGGTCGAGCAGCCAAAAGATGCGTCTCCCTGCCTCGCCGAAGTTCCGTCTTTAGCTGACACCACGAAAGGACCTTCAATTTTGGAGCCTTTTGCCGAACCGACACCGGTTTAGATGCATAGACCAAGTCGGCAGAGACCAGCTACACCTCACGATTCTCTGTAAATGGTAAGCTATAGGGTCTCTGATTCCCACGACACAGAGTAAGAGAACTGTGTTTGGTACTGCACTTGAAGGACATTTATTCGACGACATCGTCCGACATAGTCTTGTATTTTTCGATGAGCCAGAGAAGAATCTTTTCGTTCCGAGTGCAAACCGAGATCCATACGAACTGTAAGCTTTAGACTTGTGCAATGTATCTGGTATTTCAAAAAGTAAAGTTCTAGTTTTGAGCCGATATTGTGGATAGAACTTTTCTATGTCTGTGTCAGTGGTGCAAAAATCGTTGCCGTTCATTAAAATATTAAACAAATGTGTACTATTAAGCATTTTGATAAAGGTGCATGTTATTTTGTAGCATTTTTGTTGCCAATCTATGGTTTTGTAATGACTGTATTGATGTTCTGTAAAAAATATTGAGTTCTTGT
>JAFMOD010000754.1:1312218-1332708 GCA_019802435.1 Corydoras maculifer
TCCAAACTTAACAAAACTGGCAAACAGAGAAATATTTTCCTTTAGTTCACAATCTTGACTTAGAAACTAGTAAGACTTTCAAAGCTTTAGAGCAAAACATGGTAGAAACTTCAATATGGTATAAAGTTTATACTTACAAAATAACCAGAACAGAAGCCAATCAATGTTTGTTGTTTGTTATTGTAATAATTGTGCATTAAAGCTACAGTTTTTTCGTTAGCAGAACTATATGCGACTTTTTTCCCCTTTTCCCTTCATTCTGGTTTTTTTATTTATTTTTTCTTTATTTTTCATTGTTTACCAGTTACACTGTTGTTGTGCTCTCACTTGACCCAAGTCCACACAAGGCAATGTTGTTTGTAAAAAACCTGCGTCACTGAGTCGAGCCAACCAAACGAATAAAAAGAGAAACATCTTGTTTGTGAATACAAATTCCAATGATTCCAAGCGAGAAGTCGTTTTTGGACTTTGTCTAAACCGAATGCAAAATATTTATAAATACTTTTTCGGTAACCACTTTATCCCGGCTGGAGGATTTCAAAACCCAAGTACCTTTAGAAAACCCGCAGGGAGTAAAAGGCTGTACTACAACAAAAGTATCTTGTACCCTTTTCTGAAAATCCAACCTAAACCGTGTTTAGTCACAGTGGCACTGTGAAAATAAATATCTCAAACCAGTCTACTGTTCGGAATCGCTCAGTGGAGTCAGTTTGGTCAGCTCTTTTTGTTCAGTGACTCCTTTGTTCATTAAGGTACAGAATTACGTTTCGGACTGTAGAATGCATTCAGTTAGTCTGCAGGCCACTGCTGTTAAAGTCTTGGATTTGCTTAATCTAAAAGAAATGAAGTAATAAAAGCAAAGAAAGATTATTTTGCTAGTTTAGTAACTTGTCCATCAAAAGCAGAAGAGACACATTCAGTGTATATGTGGAAAAAAATTGCACTTGGTTAAAAATGGTCTTATAAATACTTACAGGTCTTTGGTGTTTTAAAAATGATACCTCAAAAAGTTCCAAAAGCTCCTGCTTTTAGTAGCTACAACCATTTCATTATGAAGAGAAAGAAGAGAAAAGTGGAGTTTTGAAAATCAGATCAACAATTTGGAAGTCTTCACTTTGTGCTTTGATGTGCATCTTCTGCATCCTTCCTGAAGATGCATAATTATTTTCCACCTAAAGTTCGTGTGTTCATATAAACTCGTATTGTGAGCATACTACATGACCCCCAGCAGCATAAATTTCACATATAAAAATAAATTAAAATCTACATGGTGCTATCGTTTAGTAACAATAGTGTGCATTGTGGGTTCTTAGTTTATGTCATATGTTGCTAACCCATCTTAGACAAATACCCAACGCTGGTATTTGTCAGCTGGATTGCAGGAGACCATAGAGGGACTTTCGTAGCGGGTGCTTAAACACAGTCGCCAGGCAGGGTTATAGAACAGTTGATCCTGCACACCACAAGGACAACACAAAAATTGTCGTTTAACAATAGAAGTACATGTTACAGAAGCAATTAACATAAATTATTATATAGACAAATTAGACTGAAAATGCAAATATACATCCAAATTCAACAGTAAATTCGGTCTGACAAGTTACTTTATGGATTTACTTTTGCTGTATAGAGGAACAGAATAAGAAGATGGCTACATACTGCATTAGGACTAATATTATTGTTTAGTTATTTTAATTTAGATTAAACTGTATGACTTGTCACTAATAAAAAAGACCAGTATGCATTGCATAGCTCTTAATGATACACTACCTCCTGTAGCTCCCATTTCTGTTCAGGTCCAGTCACGGTGTCATGGCCTTTATACTGACATTCCTCTAATTTAACAGGCCCGTCAGTTGCATGTAAACACAGCTCCTTCTGAATGTTGTGTCTGATTTCATGGTGCGTTGAATACTCAAAATACTGAAAGAAAAGCAACAAGCAACATCTGATCATCAGTGGCATTAAACTTACACAAAAATGCTACCAGCTTTTACATATGCATCTACAGGCTCGAGCTCTAATTGTATTATCTTCTGCTTCATCTTATACTATAGACTAGGGTTGGTTCCCTATGCCCATCTGGGGAAAACATTTTGGGCCCGGGACAGGGCATGAATCCATCACTGGGCACACACTCATCCACACAGAGACACTATAAATTCATCCATCCATTATCTTCCGCTTTATCCTATATTAGGATCACAGCGGGTTCCCCAATGCCCATCCAGGGGAGAACGTTTCGGGCGCTGGGCAGATACACCCAGGACAGGGCGCCAATCTATTACTGGGCACACACTCTCACACACAGACACACTCTATATGGGGCAATTTGGAGAACTCCATTGACTTGATCCATGTTTTTGGACTGTGGGAGGAAACCGGAAAACCCGGAGGAAACCCACGCGGACACGGGGAGAACATGGAAACTCCACCCAGATTGGGATTCGAACCGGGAATCCCTAGCGCTGAAAGTCAAACGTGCTAACCACTAAGCCATTGTGTCGCCCACACTATAAATTCACACACTATAAACACTGATAATTTTGTATTACCTTGCTTTAACGTTTTCTTTTATTCTATCTTGTGCTTTAATAAGCTTATATATCTTTATTTTTCATTGTTCAATGCTGGTGTAGAAATTCAACTTCCCCTTGGTGGGATATAACCTTTACTTATGAAGGGGCAATTTAAACCAGGCAATTTACCTTTAATCCATTTTTTGGACTGTGGAGGGAAACCGGAGAACCTAAAGAAAACCCACACAGATACGTGGAGATCATGGAACCTCCACCCAGATTGGGATTCGAACCTGGATCCCCAGCGCTGAGAGGTAAACATGCTAACCAATAAGCCACCGTGATGCTCACAGGCTGTAATAACCTCATAATTAAAATCTACAGTTTCCATTAAGAGACAACAGCTTCCGAAAACTCTTTTAACCCACACCAAAATAACTGTCGAATATAATTATTATAAAGACTATAGAGACGTCCCACTACTTAAACCTGTGATTTACAGTCTTGTCCCGGGGGTCCACTGCTCTGCACATTTTAATACTCCTCTTCTTTCAGCACACTTGATTTAGCTAATGAGGTGTAGAGACGCTCCGGTGTTTGTAGTTTTTATCTTCATTCTGTCTTTGGGGCAATTTGAAATTTAATTCAACTAGAGACTTAAGAAAAAAACAACTTAACTTCTTCAAAAGATTTAAGGTTTAAAAAATAAAATAAAAATAATTCCCTATTACAGCATATTCTATCATTTGGCAGGACATTTTTCTCTGTTAATAGTTTTTTTTTTAATATATAGACTTCAAATTATATATAGAGTGTGTCCAGCGATAGATTGGTGCCCTGTCCTGGGTGTATTAGCCCAGCGCCCGAAACGTGCTTCGCTGGATGGGCATGGGGAACCCTCCTGTAAGAGGATAAAGTGGAAGATAATGGATGGATGGGATATTAATTATATAACTTTTGGTACCTGGTTGCCTCCCATGCCATGACATGGATACATGATGAGTGGCTTTCCTCCTTCATTGTTCTCACCAGCATCTAGACATGTGTCCTTTCCTAAATTCTTTATCTAAGTGACAGCACAGAAAGCACAGAAAATAAATAGGCTGAAACAACTGAAGTTTAAAAAAAAATAGCAACGAGGTCCAAGCTGTTATAACATGGAGCGGTGGTTTATCCAGGACCTTCTACGTGGAGAGATATGTGGTAAGAAACCACAGCAGTCAGACACAACATTCTGTGGTTAGGAGAGTTTGAAGGTGGTGAGATACAAGGAAAGACTAGTGAGAAAGTAAAGCTGCAGGGCAAATGCTTTAATAGAAGAGAGAAGAACGAATATGAATGAAACAGTTAGAAACAAATCAGAGAAAGAACAGCATGAGACATAGAGACCTGCTACCATTTATTCATACACGTGATTGGACTTACCGCGCCAAAGCGTAGTGGGTTGAGATCCGGCAAGAAGACCTCGGGGTAAACGTTCTTTAAATACCATGAGAAACTTTTACACTGTAACCTCTTACGAAGTTCCAAGCGCTTGGATACATCCCCGAATGATCCCTGGAAACAGAAACACACAGCCATTAACAAAGGGAGAATTTGGAGGGGTAAAATCTTTTTTTTTTTTTTTTCATTTAAGGTTTTAGGCAGTCTTTCCCCCCCAGGTTTAGCCTAGCAGCAGGTCTTGGCTACATGTTGAACGTCTGGAGTGCTTTCACTGGTTTGGGGCATGAAAGAGCAGCTAGTCTTGGCTTTAGTTGAGAGTCTGGCAAGAGACCTTTAAAACAAACAGTACACTTCAAAATGACCAAGTGTTCTTTTCATGGAAAATGCCACAAACTGTCATAATAGAACAGGGGGAAAGAAAATAGCTTATTTCTTTTAAAAGCCCAAGTGTAAACAGGAAACAAAATAAATCTGCCCAGTCTAAAAAGAGCAAAAATCTAGAGAATCTATACAATGTTCCTCCTCTGTGCCATGACCACCACAACACGCCTTTCTGGACAAGAAAAAGAACAGAATTACCAAAAGTCTAATAAAATAAAATATTGTGTATACATAAGCCAATATCATGTTTCATTTTTCAAGCTTAGACAAAACTCTGGGGATAATTATGAGCCAAAGGCACTAGTTTGTATGGAGGAAGGAAAAGACAGGGGCATTTCAGCTTTCGACTGGGGTTCCCACCCAAATGTGGAATTAATTCATGATAAAGAGCCAGATATATGGGTTTCTTATTCCAACAGTATAGAATTATGATAGACATTTCCATATTTGCCATCTGTAAATAAAAACGTATAACATAAAAATGATGAATGAGTCAATTTGAAAGGTGTGAGCTTTTCAACATGTGCATGTGCAATCGAATTTGCTTCAGGGTTATTGTAAATTATTATAAATGATATATTTAAGGAGGGTGGCTTAGTGGTTAGCATGTTCTCCTCTCGAATTCCCGGTTCGAATCCCAATCTGGGTGGAGTTTCCATGTTCTCCCTGTGTCCGCGTGGGTTTCCTCCAGGTTCTCCGGTTTCCTCCCACAGTCCAAAAACATTAAAACAAGTCAATTGAGTTCTCTAAATTGCCCCATATAGAGTGTGTTTGTGTGCGTGTCTGTGTGAGTGAGTGTGTGCCCAGCGATAGATTGGTGCCCTGCCCTGGGTGTATCTGCCCAGCGCCTGAAATGTTCTCCTCTGAATGGGCATGGGGAACCCCCCCGCAAACCCTAATATAGGATAAAGCAGAAGATAATGAATGAATGAATGAATTATAAATGATATACTTAAGGAGGGTGGCTTAGTGGTTAGCATGTTCTCCTCTCAGCACTAGGGATTCCCGGTTCAAATCCCCATCTGGTTGGAGTTTCCATGTTCTCCCCATGTCCGCGTGGGTTTCCTCTGGGTTCTCTGGTTTCCTCCCACAGTCCAAAAACATGGATCAAGTCAATTGAATTCTCCAAATTGCCCCAAATAGAGTGTGTGTGTTTGAGTGAGTGTGTGCCCAGTGATAGATTGCCGTCCTGTCCTGGGTCTATCTGCCCAGCGCCGGAGACTTTCTCCCCTGGATGGACATGGGGAACCCCACCTTACTCTTTACCCTACTCTTTACCCTAATAGAGTAAAAGCGGAATCTAATGGATGGATAGATACTTAAAGAGCGTTGGAGGTTGGTTTGTAGCTTTTCTTAATGCCATTTAATTACAGAATGACAACACAGAGAGGAGAGTGGTGTTCTATGTATTCTGTTATTTGTTTGCAAATTTGGCCGTTCTCCCACACAGTGCTCCATCATTGAGAGCCAAGTGTATCCAAAAGTGCTGCCGAAGCATAAAGTTAGCCATCACAGATCAGCAAGATGTGAAGATAGTACACATTTATTTCCATCAGACGTCCGCAAGTTCAAAATATTTAGCCTTTCATTCAAACATGAACTACTCCTCCCCATTTTTCCCATATTATTTTTTTATTCATTCATTATCTCCCACTTTATCCTTTATTAGGGTCGCGGTGGGGTTCCCCATGCCCATCCAGGGGAGAACGTCTCAGGCACTGGGCAGAAACACCCAGGACAGGGCGCCAATCCATCGCTGGGTACATACTCACTCACACACACACACACACACTCTATATGGGGCAATTTTGAGAACTCAATTGACTTGATCCATGTTTTTGACTGTGGGAGGAAACCGGATGAACCCGGAGGAAACCCACGCAGACACAGGGAGAACATGGAAACTCCACCCAGATGGGGATTCGAACCAGGAATCCCTAGTGCTGAGAGGAGAACATGCTAACCACTAAGCCACCGTGCCGCCCCATATTATTTTTATATAATTAATTTCAAAAGCTTTTTTTTTGGTTAAAGTACATTTATAAAAAAGTAAAAAAATAAATACGGATTAAAAAAAAGAGATTTTTTTTACTAATGTTCACCCCTTTAGCCTGAAGAACAAGTCAATCATCTTAAGATCTCTCACTGTGGGAGTGTGCTGCACTCATACT
This sequence comes from Corydoras maculifer, assembly GCA_019802435.1. Classification (NCBI taxonomy): domain Eukaryota; kingdom Metazoa; phylum Chordata; class Actinopteri; order Siluriformes; family Callichthyidae; genus Corydoras; species Corydoras maculifer. Next base: position 1,318,733 of record JAFMOD010000754.1, read on the forward strand.
GTTTCAAACAGGAACTGCTAAAGCATTCCTAAGCAACCATGAAAACATGCTAATAACCATCGGCAATACTGCACATCTCAAACGAAAGCAAAAAACAGACCAAAGTCCTTTAAAGCACACGGTAAACATGCAGCTACAGAACATATAAGCTACAGCAACTACTACATTTACATTCATTCAGCAGACGCTTTTATCCAAAGCGACTTACAAAAGAGAACAGTACAAGTCAGAAGTTATGAAGAAATGCTTCCCCCTCCCTTTTTATAACAGGCATTTGTTAAAAAGATGTGTCTTCAGTAGTTTCTTAAAACTGCTTAGTGATTCTGCCTTACGGACAGAGTTGTGAAGATCGACAACATTTTGGTTTTACTACTACTCAGTTAGGAAAATAAAATGAGATGATAATGTCCATCCATTATCTTCTGTTTTATCCTCTACTAGGGGGGGTTCTCCATGCCCATCTAGGGGAGAACGTTTCGGACGCTGGGCAGATACACCCAGGATAGGGTGCCAATCTATCGCTGGGCACACTCTCACTCACACAGACATACACACAAATACATATATGGGGCAATTTGGAGCATTCAATTGACCTTTGGACTGTGGGAGGAAACCGGAGAACCCGGAGGAAACCCACGCAGATACAGGGAGAACATGGAGGCTCCACCCAGATTGGGATTTGAACCGGGAATCCCTAGCGCTGAGAGGAGAACGTGCTAATCACTAAGCCACCGCGCCGCCCTGGGATAATGATAATGTTCATTCATTCATTATCTCCCGCTTTATCCTCTATTAGGGTCGCGGTGGGGTTCCCCATGCCCATCCAGGGGAGAACATCTCAGGGGCTGGGCAGAAAGACCCAGGACAGGACGCCAATCCATCACTGGACACACTCACTCACTCAAACACACTCTATATGGGGCAATTTTTGAGAATTCAATTGACTTGATACATGTTTTTGGACTGTGGGAGGAAACCGGAGAACCCGGAGGAAACCCACGCAGACACGGGGAGAACATGGAAACTCCACCCAGATGGGGATTCGAACCGGAAATCCCTAGTGCTGAGAGGAGAACGTGCTAAACCACTAAGCCACCGTGCCGCCAAGATGATAATGTAACAAGTGAAATTAATAAAAGCCATCCTCACATTCATAAAATAAACCCACAAACAAGGTGTGTGCAAATGATTACTTTTCTCACAGGGTTTGAATTTGGATTTTTAAAGCAGTTGCCAGCGCATTTTAGAAACTGTAACTGCCCTAAATCTTTTAAATGCTACATTAGTTAAGATGGAGTGATTGGTCAAGACACTGGCTAGTTGTACTGATGAGGGTACAAGTTCAATCGCTGCCCTCGAACCAAAATGTTGTCGATTTTAATCAGCGTTAAGGCCGAACTCCTTTGAGATGCAAATGTTCATTGATTTCTTTGGGAAAAACTTGACTCAACAAACTTTAAAGTGTAGAAATGTCCTTTCTGTATTCCCACTCTTTAGCAAACCCCTGTGCTTTGAATCATTGTGTTCAGTTTAGAACTCACAATGATTTTCGAAAACGTTAAAAAGTTTAGCCTTGAATCCGGCTTCATCAAGGTCTGGAAGACATTAAATCCAGACGTTTATAACCATCAGAGGCATGAGCTTACACAAACCAGCCTCGCCAGTCTCAATCAGAAAGAGTCTGTAGTAACTGCATAAGTCATAACATAGTTATATAATTGAGTATTAATGCCAAATGGTCCTCAGTCAATAACCCCCCCCCCCTCATCCACCCACCCAGCCTACATCCTCAATAAGGTGAAACAATCAGTAGAAATGCCCTCTGCACTCCCACACTGCACTTCCATTAGAAAACATGAGATTTTTAACATTTTTCATTTACTAACATGGCATGGTGGTTTAGTGGTTAGCATGTTCTCCTCTCAGCACTATGGTTTCCCGGTTCCAATCCCAATCTGGGTGGAGTCTCCATGTTCTCCCCGTGTCAGCCTGGGTTTCCTCCGGGTTCTCCAGTTTCCTCCCACAGTCCAAAAACATGGATCAAGTCAATGGAATTATCCAAATTGCCCCATATAGAGTGTGTGTGTGTAAGTGAGTGTGTGCCCAGTGATAGATTGGCATCCTGTCCTGGGATGTATCTGCCCAGCGCCCGAGATGGGCATGGGGAACCCCCCCACAACCCTAATAGTGGATAAAGCGGAAGATAATGGATGGATAGATTTCCTAACATTTACCTCTTTGGCTATCTGGGCAGCTTGTTGGTTCCTGCGATAGAAAATCTCCTTGTAGCTGTCCATCCAGACCTCGGCCAGTCGGACTTCGTTACGGGCGATCACCTGAGTGCCCTTGGGAAAGGTATGAGGGCTCTTAGTACGGAAGACATGACCCACAATAGAGCAGGGGATAATTTCCAACTGCCCCCCACACTGCCACACCTACATTTTAGGCAGAAAATAGGAAAAAATACATAGTTTTAGAAACTGTTGCATTGTACATCCCAGCAAAAGATTCAAATAAAATATTAAAATGGGGAAACATATTCTTGTCACTGCAATATCATTAATATTAACGTATTGGTTATGGGGCGGCAGGGTTCGAATCCCAATCTGGGTGGAGTTTCCATGTTCTCCCCATGTCCGCATGGGTTTCCTCCCACAGTCCAAAAACATGGATCAAGGTCAATTGAATTCTCCAAATTGCCCCATATAGAGTGTGTTTGTGTGAGTGAGTGTGTGTCCAGCGATAGATTGGCACCCTGTCCTGGGTGTATCTGTCCAGCGCCCAAAACGTTCTCCCCTGGATGGGAATGAGGAACCCCCCCCCACCGACCCTAATAGAGGATAGAGCTGAAGATAATGAATGGATATTGCATTATATGTCTAATGCAGTCTATACACTGATACTAAAAGAGAGTAATACACACTACATACTATATATATATATATATATATATATATATATATATATATATATATATACCCCCCCCCCCCCCCCCCCCCCCCCCCCCCCCCCCCCCCCCCCCCCCCCCCCCCCCCCCCCCCCCCCCCCCCCCCCCCCCCCCCCCCCCCCCCCCCCCCCTTATCCCTTACCCTAAATGACATTTCGATGTTTTCTCCACCCCAGATCTCCATCTCCTCATCATAGCTTCCAATGTGGTAAAAATATTCCTTAGAAATAGAGAAAAGTCCTCCAGCAAATGTTGGTGTTCTGTACAGTTCAGAAAGATGATATAATTAAAGCAATGTCATTTGGATAATAGATTAAAATAAACAGATTATTACAAGTCGGTAATAAACAAAATAAACAGAACAAGTCAGGTGTTTGTAACGGAACTGCTGTAGCGTCGGATACCCTGTTCTGCATCATGGTAATGCCCATATTTTTAACATAATCATTGTTGATTGCATTTTTTTGGGTGATTTTTCTCTTAAATATTAAAAAAAATGACTGTCGGTAAGTGAGAATATAGCTGTCATTAGCAGTTTCAGTTTCTAGTTTCGGTCTGCTGCCTATTTGCACCTTGCATTTAAAGTGTTAGTGTTCCAGAGGGGGCGTGTGGTGCATCTTTTCTAGTTTTATCCGGGCTATTTAAGAACCTTCGATACGCTGACGCAACAGCCCTCTCATGTTCCGCCCTCTCGTGTGAAGACCTATTTGTGTAAAGACCTGTAAGTCTAAATGTGCGAATCCACGAGCAAGAGCAACGACAAGGCAACTAGTAGATTTCTCATTTTGGACAGTAAATGTACAGTAGTGAGGTGGTTATCAGTATATGCTCAATATGAGGTCTTACTTGATGGGATAGGTCTCGTCTTTGCGTCTCTTCTTTTCGTGCTCTGGCAAGCCCTCCCAGCCAAAAGATAGACCCCAATCAAAGTTGCCCCGATTGTGATTCTGGCCATAGGGAGAGGGCTTCATGAACTCAAAAGTGTTGAGGTCGATAGTGGTGATGTCTGGGCTTACCACCGCTGTGTAGTTCTCTGCTATTCGTGCCAACAAAGGCTCGAGCCAACCATTAAAACATTCACCTGCAAAAGAGGAAGACATTTTGGAAAAGATTGTAGGGAGGAGTAGTGTGTAAGATGTTATAAAATTAAAAATTTTGAAAAACAAAAAAGTTGCTCAATCTGGGTGAAGTTTCCATGTTCCACATGTCTGTGTGGGTTTCCTGTATGTTCTCTGGTTTCCACCCACAGTCGAAAAACATGGAGTCAAGGTAAACTGAATGCTCTAAATTGCCCCATATTGTGTGTGTAAGTTTGCCCAGTGAGAGATGCCCTGTCCTGGGTATATCTGTCCGGTATATCCCTTTCCCCCGACCCTAGTAAAGCGTTAAGTGGAAGATAATGAATAAAAAACTGAATGATTAGCCTATCTGATATGTTTTGCTTATTCCCAAAGTGTCAGTACTCTAATATAAGACTAATATAATGGGTTTCACTGTTGGCTCGCAACAGGAACATCCTGAGATCAATTTTAGGAGGGTAGGGTGCGTTTTTAAAACATTTGCATGTTCTCCTAATGCCTTTAGGCTTTTCTTCTGGGCTTTCCCATTTTCCTTTTAGGTAAGCAGATAAAGTGTTATAATAGTTAATTGCCTAGTGGCATAAATGTGTTCATTAGTGAGTCTGTCTATGTCTCTTCCCCAAGATAAACTGGTTTGATCTGGTCTGTGTGGAGAAACACTCCCAAACGTATCCAACTATTTTGTTAAATACTTTTCTTTAATTCTGTTGAACGTGTTTAACATTTTGTTCTAAATCCGATGTGTTCAATTTTATCGTGATGAAATATAAGTAATCAATTTAAAATAATTAACATTACTGGAGATTGGAAATAAGAGGAATAAGAAATACATTTAGTATACAAGTATAACTATATTAGTAGATAAATAGGCAGTGATCTGGGGCGTGGTAGCTCAGTGGTTACAGCAGTCAATCTGAAGGTTGGGGGTTCAAATCCCAGGTCCACTGAAGTTATTAATGTGGGTCCTTGAGCAAGACCCTTAACCCTCATTGCTCCAGGGATGTTGTGCTTTACCCTGTGCTCACCTTGTAAGTCGCTTTGGATAAAAGCGTCTGATAAATAACCAAATGTAAATGTTATGCAATGATCTAAGAATTCACAGTTTGTAAATTAGTGTACAAACGGCATGTGTACAGACAAAAATATGTAATGTACTTCGAACATGATATAAATAGTTTATCCTTAAAGGTATGCCTTTTGACAAACACACATCCTACAAGAGGTTTGTGGTCACAAATATTTTTTACCAGTAATGCAATGCATTGTATTGCAAAATAAACCCAAATCATAATAGAACAGATGTGTGGCTTTTCATCCTTCAACCATACTTTAGTTATTTAATCCAAAAAGCTTTTTTAGTCTGTTTTTCAGAATTTATAAATCTCCCTTTATAAAATGACATCAGCAGCCCTATCAAGGTCATGGGAGGTTGAGGTGCTGCAGCATGTTTACACATCCCACATGTTGCATTATCCCTGCAACACCCTCCACTTCAAATATTTTGACTTGTTCTTTTCACCACCCACACCTGATTATTATCCACTTATTAACAATTGACTGTATATTCCTAAAAGTACTAGATGTACTCATGCCACAGCGGCATTAAGTATGAGTATGTAGGAAATAAATTAACTGCCATAATTAATTGTCATACTTGCTTTATTTTACTATCTATGAACATACAGCCTACAAATAGTTGCACTACGCTTTTTAACAAACATTTTTTCAAACGTTAAATATTTAAGCATCATACATAACACAGTTAGAACTGGTATGTCCATCCATCCATTATCTTCCACTTTATCCTCTATTAGGGTCGCAGGGGGGGTGGGGCGTCCATGAGAGAACATGGAAACTCCACCCAGATGGGGATTCGAACCGGGAATCCCTAGTGCTGAGAGGCGAACGTGCAACCACTAAGCCACCGTGCCACCCTCTGGTATATCAGGTATGAAAATAATTAGTTCATTAAGTGAAATAGTTCCACCAATTACCTGAATTACAGAAACCAGTCTGTCCATATAGCATCTTGGCACATGTTTCTTCTTCAAGAACATTCACTAAATACAGTATCACTAAGCACTGCTTTCATGTTTCTCTTTACAAAGTGTATGTTAATTGTACACATATGAATTGTAAATTGTATGTATACTTAGGTCTAAGTTCTGACTTCTTAATAATAATTGCCTGCGTCAACTTTGCTCACCGTATTGCTTTTTAAAAATAGATATTTTTGTCGTTCCTTAAACAGAGACAGCTCCGTCTTGTTTACAGTCCTGAGGTCACCACCCTCTTTTAACCAACCCCAATTTCAAAATCTAATTAATATAATGGGTTATCTTTGGGTGATTAGTGGTCGAATCAGGTTCGAATCCCAATCTGGGTGGAGTCTCCATGTTCTCCCTGTGTCCACGTGGGTTTCCTCCGTATTCTCCAGTTTCCTCCCACAGACCAAAAACATTGCTCAAGGTCAACTGAATTCTCCAAATTGCCGCATATAGAGTGTGATATATGAAACATCCCCCCCCCCTCCGCAACCCTAGTACAGGATAAAGCGGACGATAATGGATAGATGGATCTTTGACTGATTAAATGTAAACTGGATCAGTAGTTTTTTTTTAACAATTGTATAATACATCTAATAGCTCAAGATCAGCTCAAGTTCTACAGATGAACCACATTACAATTTGTTTTTAAAAAAAGACACCTGATCTAAAAGGTTTTGGTCTGCATTAATAACTGCATTCACACATGCCCAAACAGATCACACCAAAAAAAGGCTTTATTTTAGCTAATAAGTTGTTTTATTCTAATGAACCCTCTAAAACTGTGATATTATTGACACAATGTGCAAAACTGCAAAAGAAAACCAGTCCTTGAAAATGTCACTATTCTGGATTCTTTTGCGCATTGCATCCTGTGTCACTCCCTGCACAATGCTGTTTAGGGAAGCTACTCACATGCAGTCCACTAAACTCAAAAATAATTTGCTAGTTGTTTAGCTGAAGGTTGCATATTCTGTTACGGAATGATTGCATTTACATTTGGTTATTTAGCAGAGGCTTTTATCCAAAGCGACTTACAAGGTGAGCACAGGGTTAATCACAACATCCCTGGAGCAATGAGGGTTAAGGGTCTTGCTCAAGGACCCACATTGGTAACTTCAGTGGACCTGGGATTTAAGATTTGAACCCTCAACCTTCAGATTGAGAGCCCAACACCCTAACCACTGAGCTATCACGCCCTTCTGATTACCACGTCAAAGCTTACATCATCATACATGTATTCATCAGCGGTTTTCCATCAAGGCCTTCCCTGATGGCCTAAAAAAAATATCTGAATATCTGAGTTATATTCTCTTTATGAATTCTTATAAAAAATTTATAACAAATAATATATACTCTTCCTTTCATTCTGTTCTTATTAAAGCATTTAGCCAATCACATTTCAGCAACATTCGTTGCCAGGTTTCTGGTTCTGATAAAACATTAACCAATCAAATTTTGAGTTGGTGACAACAAGGCCCTCCAGCAGGCTTATGTTACGTTAGTGTATTCATGCGTGTATTGATTATTATTCATTCATTCATTCATTATCTCCTGCTTTATCCTCTATTAGGGTCGCGGTGGGGTTCCCCATGCCCATCCAGGGGAGAACGTTTCAGGCGCTGGGCAGATACACCCAGGACAGGGCGCCAATCCATCGCTGGGCACACACTCACTCACACAGATGCACTCTGTATGGGGCAATTTGGATAATTCAATTGACTTGATCCATGTTTTTAGACTGTGGGAGGAAACCGGAGAACCCGGAGGAAACCCACGCAGACACGGGGAGAACATGGAAACTCCACCCAGATGGGGATTCGAACCGGGAATCCCTAGTGCTGAGAGGAGAACATGCTAACCACTAAGCCAACCTGCCGCCCTCCTTGATTATTATTATTAGTGTATTGATTTAGGAGTTGTCAGAGTGTCATTGATTTCTTGACATGATTCTATTTTTTTTTTACCATAATGCTTATTTTTTTAATATGTCAAATACAATAAAATAAATTAAATTTAACTTGTTTTAATTGGGTGTGAGGATGTAATGTAACAAACTTACAATGGGCATCCAGAAAGGTGAGAGTGTCGCCAGTGGCTACAGAAGCTCCGAGGAGACGTGCAGTGATGAGTCCTTTCCTTTCAATCTGCCGCACTACATGGACAATCTGAAGCTGCTTTGTGTAGTCGTCCAACTCTCCCTTCAGCCGTTCTGTTTAAAGGATGTTATAAAACAAAATTTACATTTCTGAACTTATTATGGTGTGCACTTGCAATTACAACTACAATATATTCTGTCTTAAGGACGTTTCTCATCAGAGAGATTGGTAAAAATAAACAATGATGCTGTAAGGATATGTTCATCTTTGTTTTACAGCACAATACATTTCAAGTTTAGTTAGGTACTACATAAAGTCTTTATAACCCAGGATTACCAAAACATGCAAAACAACATCACTCTAAAGTCAAAAGAAAACTACACCAACACCACATTAAAAAAAAATTACAACAAGACTTAACCATAGGAATGCCTCATTTACACTAAGTCCCCATTTACAGTGTGCAGAAGCACATAAAAACCTGTAGGACTTGTGTCAAATTATTATGGGCAGAATGGCAGAAAACTGACTTTAAGCCATTTATCTTTCCTGATGTGACTTCAGATGAACTTGGAGGCATACTGAGGCCAATAAAGCTAATTCTTTAAAAAAATTAATGGATAGCACTTAACAAAGCAAAAACCTCAAACACACTACTACTGAAGAGCTTCGGGGCCTAAGACTGGATTTTTCTTAAGTTGCCAAATCAATCATGCCATCTGATTTCTATTCTACATAATGGAAAATGAGCAGAAACTGAAAACAGCTGCATAACAGACTTGGCAGAACCTCACTAATGAAGATAACCAGTGTCTGGACATGTCTATCAGTTGCAGACCTAAATAATCTATGCTCAAAGATTAGTCTATATGCACTATAAATGACTTTAAAATGCCTTTCTAACAGAAAAAAGAGATTTTTTGATAGAACAGTTGCTAAAACTAATGCTGAAATTTAAAGTATAAATGTAATGGTCAGGAATAGTTTAAATAAAAAACCTAACTCTGTGTGATTTAAGACAATTGACATCACACACACACATAGGCAGGCACATCCACACCTGGGAAAACATATGGACATTTACTGTCTAACATGTCGGCACTACTCTTAATGAGACTTGTGTCACTTATGTCAGAGTTTACAAAATGAATTGGAATTTTTGTAATTGTAAAGTGCTTATTGCCTTTAATATATATATATATATATATATATATATATATATATATATATATATATATATATATATATATATTCATTCATTCATTAATTATCTTCCGCTTATCCTCTATTAGGGTCGCGGTGGGGTTCCCCATGCCCATCCAGGGGAGAACGTCTCGGGCGCTGGGCAGATAGACCCAGGACAGGGCGCCAATCCATCGCTGGGCACACACTCACTCACACAGACACACTCTAAATTGGGCAATTTTGAGAATTCAATTAACTTGATCCATGTTTTTGGACTGTGGGAGGAAACCGGAGAACCCGGAGGAACCCCACGCAGACACGGGGAGAACATGGAAACTCCACCCAGATGGGGATTCGAACCGGGAATCCACAGCGCTGAGAGGCGAATGTGCTAACCACTAAGCCACCGTGCCGCCCCATATATATATATATATATATATATATTTTATTCATTCATTATCACCCGCTATCCTCTATTAGGGTCGCGGTGGGGTTCCCCATGCCCATCCAGGGGAGAACGTCTCGGGCGCTGGGCAGACCCAGGACAGGGCGTCAATCCATCGCTGGGCACACACTCGCTCACTCAAACACACTCTATATGGGGCAATTTTGGAGAACTCAATTAACTTGATCCATGTTTTTAGACAGTGGGAGGAAACTAGAGAACCCGGAGGAAACCCACGTGCACACAGGGAGAACATGAAAACTCCACCCCGATGGGGATTCGAACCGGGAATCCCTAGCACTGAGAGGCGCACGTGCTAACCACTAAGCCACCGTGCCGCCTTTTATATGTATATATATATATATATATATATATATATATATATATATTAAGCAAGGGACCTAGGCACAAATGCTCCCCGGGTGTTGTATACAGGGCTGCCCACCGCTTAGGGCACATGTGCTAACTTCACTTAGTGTGTGTATGTGTGTGTTTCAATGCACGAATGACATAGCAAATTAAAAAACAGAGTTATTTTTTTTATCAGATATCCAGCTCACGAAGAAGTGGTGTGAACCGAAATTCATCAAATTACACAAATACCACAACTACAATATATATAGTTCCCATACTGCACCATCACTCCTAATCCATGTTTGTGGAATCTAGTGCGGGCAGAGGGAGAACATGCAAACTCCACCCAGAGTGGGATTCAAACCTGGATCCCCCGCGCAGAGAGGTGAATGTGCTAACCACCGTGCCACCCTCCGCTACAGACATTAATTTTAAAATGTGTTCACACTGAACAGATACAAATAAATGTGTTATACAAATATTTATTGCATTTTTAGGAATTCTTCCAACATTTCTGGTAATAGGGTTCATAAAACAAATTCAGTCGACAAAGAGGATATGACTGATGAGTAAAGAACGAGCCAGAAATATGGTCAGAGGCAGAGTACGAGTGACACTTATAAACTTATATGTCCTGCATGGAAGCCTGCCAGTCCTGGACTAAGTGCTAAGTCTTAAGTGCTCTCTTGGTGTTCTGTCTTTGGGAAAGTTTTATGACTGGAGCACAATGGTGGAGCTGTGGCTCAGTCAGGTGACCGAGCATATGTTGCAGGCCTTGATAGTGTCTATATAAACGTATAGACTGTAATAGGTTATTGAAAAAAAATGCAAGCAGCTATGCATTTCTGCAATTTCTCGCTGCTCTGACAATATGCATGTTCAATCAGCCACCTCACCCATATTCGGGCTGACCTGGGTGGTCCTACATGGTGGGGTGGAGGATTATTACCGTCTGTGCTGGCATCATCAACTAGGATGATCTCCTTGAGAAGGAGGGCAGGAGAAGTGTGGAGAACGCTGTAGACTGTCCGCAGTAATGTGCTCCAGGCCTCATTATGGAACACTATGATCACGCTTGTGGTTGGCAAGGCAGGGCAGCGGTGAAACGTCTGTTCTATGCATCTGAATAAGAGAGAGAGAGAAATGTTTGGAATGATACATCGAGGGATGACGGACGCATGCCACTGCTATTTAAAAGCCGCGGGTACAACTATTGAACGAATGCACGTATGACATGTTTACTTCTTTGAAACCATAATGGGAAAGAACAATAAAACTGAGCTTTGTGTCGTGTTTACGGCCCAGTTATAACAACAAGGACAGCTGTGTCGTTAGCCATGCAGAGCTTAACTATTTTCTTTTACTCACTTAAGTGACAGCTAAATTGATGTTGCATAAATAAATCTTTAAAGGTTTTTAAAGTGCTCTTTTATTTACAGCAGCTAACTATAAGGAATATTATTTCATTCATTCATTATCTCCCGCTTTATCCTCTATTAGGGTCGCGGTGGGGTTCCCCATGCCCATCCAGGGGAGAACGTCTCGGGCGCTGGGCAGAGAGACCCAGGACAGGGCGCCAATCCATCGCTGGGCACACACTCACTCACACAAACACACTCTATATGGGGCAATTTTGAGAATTCAATTGACTTGATCCATGTTTTTGGACTGTGGGAGGAAACCGGAGAACCCAGAGGAAACCCACGCAGACATGGGGAGAACATGGAAACTCCACCCAGATGGGGATTCGAACCGGGAATCCCTAATGCTGAGAGGAGAACATGCTAACCACTAAGCCACCGTGCCGCCTCTATTCATTTAATAAAAAAAGTATTAATTAATAAATATATGTGTTTATAAATAAGGCAATTATCATGTAGTTAAGAAACTTGTGATCTGAAGGTCCCTGCTTCCAGCAAGTACTATGAATTGCCCTTGGGCAAGGCACCTAACCCCAATTGCATCCCATGAACAGTACAGTCTATATACTAATTATTAAGTAAATAAAAGAGTGGACATTTCAAAGTGGCCTAGATTTTTTTGTACTTGCACCAGAGACTAAAGCAAAATGGAAAGCTTATTAAACGCACTAGCCTGATTAAGCTTGGGCACATTAAATGCAGCTATGCGTCAGTATTTTTGGGGAAATAAATATATATAACCAAGCCTTGTGACCTATAAGGGTGTGGTTTTGTAAGCTAACATGGTCTTATGGGCGCGGTACCTCAGTAATAAGAGCGTTGGGCTGTCAATCTGAAGGTTGGGGGTTCAAATCCCAGGTCCACTGAAGTTACCTATGTGTGTACTTAACCCTCATTGCTCCAGGGATGCTGTGATTAACCCTGTGCTCACCTTGTAAGTCACTTTGGATAAAAGCGTCCAATAAATGACCAAATGTAATGTAAATGTGAACATGGTGGTACATTTAAAATGCATTCAACTAGATCAATGTTTAAAGAATCAACGCAGGTGAGCCTCATACTCTGGCGGTCTGGTGTCGGGTCCAAGGTCGCGGCTGAGCGAGATCCGATCGCTGGCGTACAGGTTGAAGCAGTGCTTCTCTTCGCCTTCTTCTTTCTCCTTCTGCTCGTTGAGACTCAAATTGTCAGTTTGAAAGGCTTTTCCTGAGGCACCTGGAGCAACGGGATTCTGCAAAGGTCTCTCCAGCACAGGCCTTAACTCTGCGGGGGTGTAGTAGCCAGGAAGGCAGGGCTGGCTACTCCGGCTGTCCTGCTGTCTTACAGGGGCTTTTATCTGCATTTTTGGCATGGCATCCCTAAAGTTATTCACCGCACCGATCACTATGCCCAGCATGCTGTCCCGTTTTTCCACAATCCCATTCAGCCAGGGCTCCTCCTGCGGATCGTGACTGATCACTTCTCTCTGCATAAGGAACAAAAATGTCACAAACACTAGGGCCACAATGGCAAGCTTCCATGGTAGTAAACGCCTGCGTAGGAGTCTGCGCAGCACAGTCATTCTTCAGCGGTGGAAAGCTGCGGATGAGTTGGTGCCGATTCAGAAGATCATAGACGTAACTTCACCGAACACACACCCAATGAGTGACATCACTAACTGCGAAACCTGTAAAAGAAACAACAGTCAGTTACAATTATACACGACACACCCTCCATCAGCACAGAGATATTGTTCTGAAATGAAAGGGCAACTTAAGAAGGCAAACCCTGTTTAAACACTCAGAAGCTTGAGAACAGAACAAAAATATCACTGGTTTTAAATGTCTAGACTGTCTCGTATAAATGTTTTCATTGACATTCAAGATAGGTTGGGGTTACTGGGAAATTATTAGAAGTTCGTTTTTGTATATTTTGCAGGAATTCTCAGCAGCACTTTTTATTTACACAACTGGTAATCATGTATCACACCAAAACAGGGTTATTCTGTAAAATGTTATTACTAGGTGTCGACTGGAATACAGTACACAACTTTTGTCCTTTATACAAGTAAACATGAGAGAGAGAGAGAGAGAGAAAGAGAGAGAGAGAGAGAGAGAGAGAGAGAGAGAGAGAGAGAGAGAGAGAGAGAGAGAGAGAGCGCGAAACTGACTCTCAGCACTGGGGACCCAGGTTCAAATCTGTGTGGAGTTTCCATGTTCTCCCTGTGTCCATGTGGGTTTAAGCAGATTAAGCAGAAGATAATGGATAGACAGAACTTTTGTCCTTTTTACAAATATGTATAGATAGGTAGATAAATAGGTAGTTGGAGCCTAAATATGAAATTTATGACATTACAAAACTTACACACACACATATATATATATATATATATATATATATATATATATATATATATATATATATA
>JAFMOD010000754.1:1333610-1362968 GCA_019802435.1 Corydoras maculifer
CACATATACACATATATATATATATATATATATATATATATATATATATATATATATATATATATATAGTATATATAGTATTATACAGCTACACCCCGCAGATACCATACAGTTTTAGTTACATGTGTAACAAATGTGTAACACATGTAGTTATTATTCGTAAGTATAACGATCCACATAAACAAATAACACAAGTCGAGATTTTCTACTACTTTATGTAAAATAATAGCAATTAGAATAAATTTTCAGCTTGTTTCTGTATGACAGACAGTATAACCGACGCGAGTGAACCCAAAATTCACATCCAACTCACAATAACGCAGAATCAGCAGAATAAGCAAAGCCTTTAACCGAGGAGAGCAGCCCGCTGCGGGACGGACAGACGGACGGACATGTCAGAGATCCAGCGGTTCTGCAGCCAGGTGAACAGCTGGATCACGCTGAGCGCTTTAGGACACGACAGCAAATCCGGGTTTAGAAATCAGGACGCGCTACTTCCGTGACGCGCGATTCCAGGTGTGCATGTGCTCAGGTAGAGTGCCACGCATGCGCACAAGCCCTGGACAGAGCGCCCACGCCGTCTGGAGCGTTAATCTAAAACCATGGAAGGTTAAAAAGACTTAAACAGTCCTGACATTAACATAGAAAGAACAGTTTGTTACTCATATTTAGTCCTATATACCACTGCAAGTATAAACCTTGAGAAAAGTATACGAATTTTCACATTAAGCCTTTTATCCCCCCCCATCCATCCATTATATTCTGCTTTATCCTCTATTAGGGTTGCGGGGGGGGGGGGGGTTCCCCATGCCCATCCAGGGGAGAATGTTTCAGGCGCTGGGCAGATACACCCAGGACAGAACGCCAATCTATCGCTGGGCACACACTCACTTAGACACACACACTCTATATGGGGCAATTTGGAGAACTCAATTGACTTGATAAATGTTTTTAGACTGTGGGAGGAAACCAGAGAACACAGAGGAAACCCACGCGGAAACAGGGAGAACATGGAAAGTCCACCCAGATGGGGATTCGAAGCGGAATCCCTAGTGCTGAGAGGAATAATAATAATAATTATTATTATTATTATTATTATTATTATTATTATCTTACTCATCTATTCATTACTGTGCACATGACAATAAAGCTCTCAGCTGTAAGTAGTATATAAACTATTTATATACACTATATAAATAGTATTAAATATAGGATACTACACTGTACCCTTGGAGATGCAGCCGACTGGAGCAGGCGGCTTCCTCACGCGTTCAGCCGGTTGCTAGGAGACCGCATCGCATCAAAAAACTGACTCCACATCACACACACACACACAGAGGAATCTCCCCAAACTTTTACATACACATCAAAAAGACAACGTGGATCTGAAATACTCACAGAAGAACAATTAGAATCCGTCATGCCAGAGCTGGAACGCTGTTTAAACTGGGTGACGGATGTTTAACCGGATCCTGGCTCCCATGGCAACCTCAAAACCCCGAGATATAAACTGATAGCGATGCGATTCTGAGAGAGTGAAGGAGGAAAACTAAAAAATAAAAACTTACCAGGGTTTAAATCCAGGGTTTAAAGTGCGTGTGAGGGTTCCCAACGCGCAGCAGCGAGGAGACGCACATGGCGAGCTCCAGCTCAGAGGATGAACTGAGTTCAGTTAGAAAGACCGACACGCTTGCCAAGAAGGGGCACCAGCCTCTGATCCACCGTGACTTCCCCCTCTGTCCCCTTCTTATTGGCACCTCACTGTGTAGAGCCTCAGAAGTGGAAGTCGAGGCTGGTAATTCTGCTGTTCCTCTGATGGGTTGCAGCAGAACAGGAAATCAGAGTGGAGTACACATTGCACGTGGTGGATCCGAACCTGAGAACTCCCTCCCAGTCTGCTCTCACACGAGCTGAGGGGGTTCAACCCCCACATGGAAGAGCAGGAGGACAGACGAGATGATGTGTCGAGAATGAAAACAAAATAGCCCGGTTTCCTTTAAAGAGGAGGGTTATGGGAATGGGCTTAAGCATCATCCTAAGGTGCCTGCAGGAGGAAACTCTGCTTATTTCATTCATTATCTTCCACTTTTTCCTTCATTAGGGTCACATGCCCATCCAGGGGAGAACATTTCAGGCGCTGGGCAGATACACCAAGGACAGAGCGCCAATCGGCAATCTAGATCCATGTTTTTGGACTGTGGGAGGAAACCGGAGAACCCGGAGGAAACCCACGCAGACACGGGGAGAACATGGAAACTCCATCCAGATTGGGATTTGAACTGGGAATCCCTAGTGCTGAGAGGTGAACGTGCTAACCACTAAACCACCATGACATTAGAAATACTAATATATATATCCATTATCTTCTGCTTTATCCTCTACCAGGGTTGCGGGGGGGGGGGGGGTTCCCTATGCCCATCCAGGGGAGAACGTTTCGGGTGCTGGGCAGATACACCCAGGACAACCCATCGCTGGGCACACACTAACTCACACAGACCCTATAATGGGGCAATTTGGAGAATTCAATTGACCTTGATCCATGTTTTTAGACTGTGGGAGGAAACAGGAGAACCTGGAGGAAACCCAAGTGGACACAGGGAGAACATGGAAACTCCACCCAGATGGGGATAAAAACCAGGAATCCCTAGTGCTGAGAGGAGAACATGCTAACCATTAAGCCACCATGCAGCCCACTCTGCTAATTTAAAAGACAAAAATGATCGTGATCTTAGCTACAGTGATTTATACACAGAGGAATGTGTCCTTCACATTTAACCCACCCCTGCAGAGAAACACACACATACACACACTGTGAAGTGAGTACATGTGCCCGGAGCGGTGGGCAATCCTGTATACGTCGCCCAGAGAGTTAGGGTTAGGTGTCTTGCCCAAGCGCACTTAGTACTTGGTGGGAGCGGGAATCAAACCGGGGACCTTTAGATGACAAGGCTGGTTTCCTTAAACCCAATCCCACAACAGCCTATTCAGAGGTTTCAACCAGACAAAAGCATGGGTGGCTGTACATCAACCTCATTATCTTCTGCGACTAGGGTCGCACAGGGTGGGTGGGGTCTCCATGCTCATCCAGGGGAGAATGTTTAATAAATAAAACGTTTAATAAATCAATAAGGTACGAGAGGGTGGGCATTATTGTGAATAAATTACTTGAAAGAATTACAACCTCGATGTCTTATTGCTTAGAAAAAAAAACATACAAAACACACTATAGTAAAAAGAAAAAAAAAAAAAAAAAAAAAAAAAAAAAAAAAAAAACAGTCACACAGGTTTAGTGCTCATTGGTAATTGACTCACCTGCCTTTCCATTTATGTTACATGATGAAAAACAATGTATTGCACGTTACGCATTGATACGAATAAGAAAAAACCTTTTTTAAAAAAACCCAAAAATGCAATAACGTCTCAGCCAATCAGATTTCAGGACTAGAATAACCTGTTAAATCATCAATATAATTAAAATGATTACTTTATTACAAACCCCAGAATAAGCACATGTCCTTACATCAGACTGTACTCCCTCATGCACCACATACACTATGTTATGCTCTTAAAGCTGATCTAGCTTTGTCCAAGATGTCCTTTCTTATCTTTGGATAATTTGGGTGTGCCTCCAAAACCTGAAAAAAAAAGTTGTAAAATGATTAATGACCCATATTTTTGATTAAAGTTAATATAACGAAAAAAAAGTCTGACTCACTTTATGACAAACATCTATGGCATCAATGTATCGCTTTGCCTTCAGATAGTTAAATGCGAGTTTGTATCCTGAAACAGGTAAACCAACATTCAGAGATCGATGGCCAAAATAAAAAGTAGTCAAGAAATATATGCCAATAAAAAATAACCTACCAATGGCTGGGTTGGATTGATTGCCATATTTCAATGCCAGTTCATAGTTTATAGCTGCATCTCCAAATGACTGCTCCTTCTCCATGATGTAACCATTGTATTCATAGGCTTTACAACATGACTTTACAAAAAGAAAAAAAAAAAAGATAGCCAAGGTTTGAAAACAGTCTTCCTTCAAATGCATGTTAAATACCAGCTGCTGTTTATAAACTGGCAGCACAGTGGCTTAGTGGTTAGCACGTTCGCCTCTCAGCACTAGGGATTCCCGGTTCGAATCCCCATCTGAGTGGAGTTTCCATGTTCTCCCCGTGTTTGCGTGGGTTTCCTCCGGGTTCTCCGGTTTCCTCCCACAGTCCAAAAAAATGGATCAAGTTAATTGAGTTCTCAAAATTGCCCCGTTTAGAGTGTGTCTCTATGAGTGAGTGTGTGCCCAGCGATAGATTGGCGCCCTGTCCTGGGTCTATCTGCCCAGCGCCCGAGACGTTCTCCCCTGGATGGGCATGGGGAACCCCACCGCGACCCTAATAGAGGATAAGCGGAAGATAATGAATGAATGTTTATAAACTTAAATAACATCACTTAAAAAGAATCTAAAGATTATGCGAAAGTCTGTCACTATGATTAAAATAGTAGCAGTTCACGTTCTGGCACTAGTGTAGAGGTGTAGAGCTGAATTGCAGTTCTGAGTTTAAATTTCTTCATGGTATGCCAAAACAATTAAACTACAAATCAGGAAAGTGCAGGTTCTGCTACACAATTTCCTCTACAAGCTTCTACAAGACACAGGCACCTGGCCAGATGCAAGGGAAGTTACCTATATAAAAGCCTTTTACGCGCTCCGCTTTCTTTCCTCTTTAAAAATGCTAACCTTATTGTGGCGCAGGCAGCGTTTTAAGAGTTCTCCTGCCATGTTGTATTTGCCTGACTGGATGTAGATGTCTGCCAGGAGCAGCCAGCTCTTCTCGAACTCGTCTGCGTCCAAAATGTTCCAATTCATCTTGGCAATGCGTTTAAGGTGGTTTCTGGCTTTGGGAGTTTGTTTCAGGATCATGCAGGCCGTGGCCATTGCCAACAATGCAGGGACGTTGTCTTTCTGGAGAATAAGATGAGGATCATTATTTTTATTGATAAGATAAGATAAACCTCTATTGGTCGCACCATGGAAAAAAATTCACTTAGTCGGAGCAGCAAAGGGACAGTTCTGCATAAATGTATTTCAATAAATAAGTTCAAAAGATACAGCAAAAAAAAAAAAAAAAAAAAAAAAAATTATATATATATATATATATATATATATATATATATATATATATATATATATATATATATAAAGGCATCTCAAAATCATACTTAAAAAGAAGGATAAAATAATATGACAATTTATAAGATTAAAATCCAATACAGAATTAAGTACATGACATCATACAAAAAAGAAGACTAAAAACACTGTACACCATAACTGCACAATATTTTTCTGGAATTGCACAACAATAATTATTGCACATAGAATAAATGAAATTGAATGGCACATTGTTATTTGTTAGTATGCTGCCCAGTGCTGCTAGAGCTAGAGCCTTACACAGCGGTTGGGATTCATCATCCATAACAGGCACCAACTTCATTAGCATACTCCTATCCCTATCCATAATCCTCTATGATAACAAGGTGCGACTACTATAAGGTTTCCTTAATATGGTGTAAGACATGCTTGAGATCTAGTTTTATTAAAGCAGAATTGCTGATGTTGCAGTTAAATAGAACATTGGATTACCATTTAGCAGAAAGTCACTTACAATTGAGAGAACACCACAAGTCATTAGTTAAAGAAAAACCAGCTACACTGTAGAAATATCAAACCTGATCATTATCCAATCTGGCGTTATTTTATATCAAGTGTTTTTGGAAGAGATGCTTTGAGTGGTTTCTAAAAGATGCATAGTGAATCAGCCTTACAGAAAGAATTGAGAAGAAGGTTCCACCATTTAGCACCAGGCCACATTCATCACTAGAGTGACGTGAACGGAGTGTATTTTGGATATAAACAGTAAAGGTAAGAGGGGGCAAATCCATAGGTTGTCCTGTAGGTCAAAGTCAGTGACTTGTACTGAATGCAGCAGCTACAGGGAGCCAATGGAGAGAGAGAGCGAGAGAGAGAGAGGAGGGGTTGCGTGACATGAGTTCACGTGGGCTGGTTGAAGTCGGGCTGCATAGTTTTGAATCAACTGTAGTTTAATTAACCTGGAAGGGATTTCTTATTTTGTTTAGGTCCACATTTTTATTTGATATAAAAAATATCAAATTCAATTAAGTATTAATCACAAAATGCTATACAATGTAGTTCTATGTGACAATTATCCATAACTGGTTGACTCCTTGTATTTGCGGACAGATATACTGACTTTTTCTCTTAGGCGTTTCTCCTTAAAAGTTACCTTTATTTAAAAAAAATTAATAAAGAAGACCTTTACTTTTCTTAATTTTGCCCAGTCCCGAGCATCCTCCTTCCAACCCTCTGCATCTTTACCTCTCTACCACACGCTCCCTTACTTTGTACACTTGATTCCAAGTATTTAAACTCATACGATTTCTTCACTTCAACACTTTGCAGTGCCACTTTTCTGCATCTCATGGATGTTCTCTCCAATGCATCCATCCATCTCTCCAGGCTCACCTCAATAACAGGTGATCTGCAAATGTCATATTTCAGAGACTCCTGCCTAACCTTGTCTCTCAGCCTGTACATGACATATACTGACAGAATCATAATGTCATTAAAAATGTCAAACATGGACAGAATCTTCAAACACATATAGACGTGTGCATCAGCAAACAGTTCTGCATTGCTCATCACATAGCAATGACCTGCTGTTGGTCAGACGGAAAGAAGCAAAAATTATATTAATTTTTTTTCATTATAGTTATATAAAGGCAAAAAAAAAAAAAAAAAAATCAAATCATTGAAGATTATTTTCATGATACTTATGATATCATGATTTTTTGATAAAAATTCATTCATTCATTCATTATCTCCCGCTTATCCTCTATTAGGGTCGCGGTAGGGTTCCCCATGCCCATCCAGGGGAGAACGTCTCGAGCGCTGGGCAGATAGACCCAGGACAGGGCGCCAATCCATCGCTGGGCACACACTCACTCACACAGACACACTCTATAGAAGGCAATTTTTTGAGAATTCAATTAACTTGATCCATGTTTTTGGACTGTGGGAGGAAACTGGAGAACCCGGAGGAAACCCACACAGACACGGGGAGAACATGGAAACTCCACCCAGATGGGGATTCAAACCGGGAATCCCTAGAGCTAAGAGGAGAACGTGCTAACCACTAAGCCACCTTAATAAAAATTAAAAAAAAAAATTAAAAATAAAAAAAGGTTTACATTGACATGCTTGATTATATGATATAGTTTAATAATTGTTAGTTGCTGTTTTTTTTTTTTTAATTCTATGTAAAATACAGCCAAACTTAAGAACTACGACATTTTCTTCTCAGAACTTCTGCTGCAACCAATCCAGGTGTCAGTTTCCAGTCTTTACCTGACAACAACATTTGGTTAACAAATACAGGTGCACCTAGGTGTGTGTATGGATTTTGGACTTTTCAGTGTGTACACAATCCGGCTCTTTTTCCCACCTCATTGTTTGCGATCTCTGTGAACACAGCAAGAGCTTTTTCCACATTGGATTTCTGCTTGGTGGCCAGGTAACAGTAATTTTCCAGGATTCGCAGTTGCACACGGCCCTGCAGGGTCTGAGGCTTCAGCTCCTTTAGCAGTTTCTCGGCTGTTCGTACAGCTAGCTGCTCGGATTCCTGTTTTTCTGTGGAATTACTGCAAAATAAAAAATTAATAAAAAAACGTTTAGAAACAGTGATCAATAATATCATAATAAAAACAGACAAATATTCAAGCAACCTAGTATTTATACTGCAGCACTTGAAAAGCTATGTAATGCTATCGGAACTTATTGAGAGCAGTCTTATCTGGCCACTTGATAACAAATCTGAAAATAAACTTGGGTTATATATGCTATAGCAAACAGCAGGGCTTCAAGCCAATAGCATTTACACTGTAAAAGGTGACCTTTTATTTTAAGTTGAATCCAAGCAATCTAGACCAACCACGGTCCCCGACTTTGATTTAAATACTAGTTAAATAAGGAAATTCAAATCCAATGTGTCAAATCTAACTTTAATACTTCTTAAATATATAAATTTAAACACAATATTACATCCATGTAAAAAATAAACCATGTTAATGACATTTAATCGTCTATATTATATAAAATTAAAAATTCGGGTTTCATCCCATGGCATTACTCACCCGACATCTCCATCCAAATTCTCAAACACTTCTCCTCCCAAAGTTTCATTGTCAGGGTTCAGGCAAATCTCAATCATGTTGTACACAGCATTCTGGCCCCAGTCACTGTCCTTACGAGCCTTATTGAAGTGCCGTAAACCCTCGTTCGGTTCCCCCGTGTACCTAAAATATTTAAATATTGTCTGCATACTGCCGACTACACACCAGACAAAAAAAGATGAGCATGTCTGACTTTCAACCAGGCATCTATTTGTATAAGAAAATTGCCTGAATGGAATCTATCTGTATGCATCTGGAGCATACCGTGCTAGTCCATAACAACCGGCAGCTAAACCATGTGATCAAGTTATGGAAGGACAAATATATCAGGTATAATGGAGAATTTTTAAATGAAGGGCAGAACTGTTGTTGGGATATTTGCTCTGACCTTAAATGTATTAAATTTGTAATACCCTGGAAACATCACATTCGAGATTGTGTGGTTATTACATACATGCTAACTCAAAAAGAATACTACTAATATACTAAAATTAAGGGTTTAAATATTAGCCTGAATTTGGGGTCTAAAAATTAATTTATGTTTAATGTTGCTTAATAATCATCCTCTTGTTCTTACCACAGGTAAAGACCTTTGCAGTAATTGTAACCGGGCTCGAACTTGGAACGGGATGATTGTTTTTCAGCCATATCCAAATACTTGGGAACCTCCTCGAGCTTGCCAGCTCTGCGCAGAAGATCAACCAGCTGGGACAGTATAGGGTAGTTGTCTGGATTACAGGAGACATGGGGGAAAACATTAATTTATAAAAATTAAAAAAAAATGTAAAAACACACATGACTGGATAGATCAGTACATTTGAGGATGAAGCTCAGGTTTCCTTCATCGCTTCATCATTAATTTAATTTAGGAGGTGGCAAAAGACAGGCCGCTGAAAGGGTTGGTAAAGGGTGTCACACCTGCTTTCTTTACTAACAGCTGCTCGAAATGGAAGACAGCTTGATCATAGTCCTGTTTCCTAAACATGAGGTCGGCCATCATCTACAGAGTCAGAATACAAAGCAATTATTTGTCTGGAGGGGGAAAAAAAAATGCAGTCACGGAAAAACAGGAGTGTGATGATGAGAAACGAACCAATTTGGCAGCTTCATTGACTGGATCGTTCTTTAGGATGATGCTGCACTGCTGCTGGCAAGCCTCAGAATCATCCAGTGTTAGGTAGAGCTGAGCAAGGTCCAACATTACCTGGGCCAGAACAAACAGAACTGTTTCACAACATAATTATACACAACCATACAAAAACTGAACTAAGAACACCTAGTCTTTTCAATTTAATTAGTACAACACTAACGGGTGGAGTTTCCATGTTACTAATGAAATGTAGTAATCTATTTTGCCTAACGTACTTACACACAGAGGAAGCGGTCCAACACACATAACCCACCCATGCAGTGAAACACACATACATACACACACTGAGTGGAGTGCGTACAGTCGCCCAAGAGCTGTGGGCAGCCCTGTACACAGGATCCAGAGAGAAATTGGGGTTAGATGCCTTGCTTAAGGGCAAATGTTAAAACATTTTCTGGATGGGCATGGGCAACCCTAATACTCAGTATAGGATTGATACAATACTCCCAGTAGCACTCATCTATAGTGTAAGCTTTATTATGGATACTGCATAAATAAAAAAAGTAAAAAAAAAAATAAAAAAAGATTCTGTGTGGAGTAAAGTGTCCTAAAGAATTCTATGGGGTGTCTGTGGTTAGGATGCTATTGGCATTGCACAAGCATCTTCATCCTGAGGGGCATTATAATGGGACCTTATGGGGAAAACTTTATCAAGCCAACTAGGCACTTAAAAAAAAAATAATAATAATAATAATAAAAAAAAAATTAAAAAGAGGAAAATAAAAATGTACTTGGCTTGTGAAAGAATAATGTGAATTAGACTGCAGGAAACATTTCATTGTTTTATATTCAAATCGTTGGTACCACGTTCTCAAATTTATTTGATGTAAACTTGCACTCATTCATTTTGAGAACGATTGCAGTTCATTTAAATTCAGCCATCAAATCAAAAATATGTATGATATTGAAGATATTAGGTAAAAAGTATAAAAGGCTCCAAAGCAACCAAATCATTACCAAGGAAACCTACAGGAAGGATTAGGAGGTTGTTATGGTGTTTGTAAGACACAGCTGCAGTGAGAGGCATACACTGCACACACTGATTCAACCGGGCTGACCTTGCTGTCACTCTCGCAGTACACAAGCGCTTCTTTGTAGAACTTGACGGCATTCTCATAGCCGTCTTGGTTGCTGCACTGCTTGGCAATTTCAGCGCAGATCTCGGCGGCTAGCTGCTTTTGCATGGGCACGGCGTCAGGATGCTCCAGCTGAACGCGCTTTAAGACCTTCGCCTGCACATCCCTCGCCTAATTATGCAAACAGAGCAAAAAAACACTTTATTAGAATCGTATACCTTCATAATTTAGTCCTTCAGGTACTTTTAATTGATATATTTTTAAAAAAGCATCGATCATCAAACTCACTCGATGTAAAGACAGCAAAGCCTCTTCATTTTTATTGACTTTGCTCTGAATCTTAGACAGCAGTACGAGGTAGCGGCAGTCTTCTGTTAGCAAAGGAAGTTCATTCACTAAAACAAAAAGACGCACAAACAGAGCTTATGAGGTCTAGATGAGGGATAGACAAATAATCACTACTCAAATAATCTGCTCGGTGGAAGGCTGCTGTCCCTTTCAGTTCACGTGGAGCAGATCTCACCAGGGTCATGAGAGAGAGCCTCCTGCAGGACTTTCTCACAGTGCTCATACTGTTTGAGCTTCATCAGCAGCTCAGCCAGGTCATAGCGCAGGAAGTTCTGCTGGCCACTTTTCAGCGCAGCCTCATAGTAGTTAATGGCCTACGAAATGCAAACACGTCAGTTTATCTGCTTTATTGTCATCGATACCTCTCTTTGTTGTTTTCTATATTTACTTGACATTCACATTTACAACAGACATGTTTATTCGGTGGCATTCAGCAACAAAGAACTTTCCATTTTGAAAACCACGTACAATGGGAATTCTCTTCAAACGACATGACAAAGAAGATAAAGGCGGCGTCCTGTAGTCCGTGTTTTCACTTTAAAATAAGATTAAAATTCTTTTACAGAAACCTCCACACATTCTGTAAAAATAAGTATCTGTGTTTATTATTTAAGGGAAGCCCAGCCTCAGTGGAATGACAAAAGTATTCTATAAATAATATTAAAATCAACTCACTGTACCATAAAAGGTCATTTTAGTTTATAATTAAAAGGGAAAGTTAAAATTTGACATTATTTTCTACTGTAAACATTTAAACTCCACAATATCACTAGACATGTGTAAAACATGGATGTAGCTTTGAGTAAAATTGTAAAAAGGTAGTGGAGGAAACATTTTTCTACAGGGCAGCACGGTGGCTTGGTGATTAGCACGCACGCCTCTCCTAGCTGGGGATCCAGGTTCGAGTTCCAGTCTGGGCGGAGCTTCAAGGTTCTCCTCGCGGGTTTCCTTTCACAGTCCACAAACTTTTATTTAAGGTGAATAGGGCTGCTCTAAATTGCCCCTATATAACTGTGTGCAAGTGAGTGAGTTTTCTTGGGCTCTTATTGACTTCAAATTAGTGCCCGTTTCACTAAATTTCCATATATAATACCAGAATTTTTTTTTATCTTTTTATGAGTAATTTGCTTGTAAACAGACAGTTCCCCTTTGCTACACTTGTAAAGACATTCAGAATTATCAGGCTGTGCATATATAATTTATACCTTTTTATTTGGTCTATTTCATGAAAAAGTTAGGATAGCAGTGATTTTATATATATTCATTCATTATCTTCTGCTTTATCCTCTATTAGGGTCGCAGGGGAGTTCCCCATGCCCATCCAGGGGAGAACGTTTCGGCCGCTGGGCAGATACACCCAGGACAGGGCGCCAATCTATCTCTGGGCACACACTCACACAAATACACTCTATATGGGGCAATTTGGAGAACTTAATTGACTTGATCCATGTTTTTGGACTGTGGGAGAAAACCGGAGAACCCGGAGGAAACCCACGCGGACACGGGGAGAACATGCAAACGCCACCCAGATGGGGTTTCGAACCAGGAATCCCTAGTGCTGAGAGGAGAATGTGCTAACCACTATAAAAAATATATATATATATATATTCTGACCTCAATGAAAAAAAAAAAAATTAAAAAAATTAAAATATATATATAATTTTTTTTTCATTGAGGTCAGAATGCACAGGTTTATGTATGTAATAATAATAATAATGTATGTAATAACATTAATCTCAGTGGTAAATAAATAAATATATTTTAAATCATGTATAGTTCTAATTTAATGTTTATCCCAACCATGTCTGAATAATAAAAAAGGCCCATGTTTTAAAAAAAAAAAAAAAAAAAAAATCTCTTTAAACGTATGATAGAACGCAAGTTTTGCCATGCAGACTTATTAGGAAAAAAAAAGTTTCTATTATTGTGCTTACCTTCGAATAATTATGAGTTTTGACGAGAGCCTTTCCAATCTTGCTAGCCACAGCACCATCTCTTGGATTTTTCTTCAAAGCCTGTTCATAAACTTCAATGGCCAGCTCAGGCTGCAAGCAGACAATTTCCCTCAGATACATTAAAAAAAGCCCCTGCCTCAGCTAACACACTATGTTTACTGAGTGTAAACATTTGTACAGACGCTCAAGGATATCCCGCTATTGAATGATTTTATTGCACCTTCACTATTCATGAAAGCAGTCATTTAAAAGATTCTGAAAAATATGACGGACTACTTATAAAATCTATTAAAACTTCTTGAAACCAGAGACCCAAAAAAAAAGTCTTCTCATATCTAAACCACAGTTTGTGAAATTACCCATTAAAAAAAAAAAAAAAAAAAAATCATTTTAAACCAACATATGAAATCTGACAATTTAATTGCTGCTTAATGAAAATCCCTTTATGTGATCTTGTTTTTAATGCTTTGCAAGCAGTGCAAGATGTTCAGACTGCCTTATTAGAGACCATTATGTTCTACCCTCACTATATTGTCTTTATAAACATAAACAGTGTGTCATATTAATAATTTCTTTGCTACCATCTCGCAGGGTCATCTGTGCACATACCAACAGACAGCTTCCTTTTAAGAGCTTTGAGTTGCATCACTCCTCCTTACCCCTTATGGACAGTAAATTTACCTTGTGAACATGTTTCTTTTCCACATATGCAAACCGTGACTTTCCTATTAATGTTAATATATATATATTTGAGCACAGCCACTTTATTCATTCATTCATTATCTCCCGCTTTATCCTCTATTAGGGTCGCGGTGGGGTTTCCCATGCCCATCCAGGGGAGAACGTCTCGGGTGCTGGGCAGATAGACCCAGGACAGGGCGCCAATCCATCGCTGGGCACACACTCACTCACACAGACACACTATATGGGGCAATTTTGAGAATTCAATTAATCCATGTTTTTGGACTGTGGGAGGAAACCGGAGAAAACCCACGCAGACACGGGAAGAACATGGAAACTCCACCCAGATGGGGATTCGAACCGGGAATCCCTAGCGCTGAGAGGCGAACGTGCTAACCACTAAGCCACCGTGCCGCCCTGCCACTTTATATACAACCATAATTTATCCTATTTATCTGGCTGGGCATCATAACAATACTACAATAAGTCAAGTTCACAAAGGGGTATGTAGTTGTGCAGGTAGACACATGTACAAATTATTACATACATCTAACTAACAAACTAAATAATACATTAAGTATCACAAGCAATCTGTCCAGCAATGATAATGCTATATTTGAAAATGACAAACATTTGCAAAAGGTAATGTATAACTTTGTCATTCAGTTATACACTTGGTGTACGTAGAACAAAATTTCGTTGCATTAGCTCACAAGTATAAAAAGAGGTAGCGAAGTTTGTAACGTGTAGAAACATGGGTATAAAGTACACAAAAAAAAAAAAAAAAAAATATATATATATATATATATATATATATATATATATATATATATATATATATATATATATATATATATATATATACCCCCCCCCCCCCCCCCCCCCCCCCCCCCCCCCCCCCCCCCCCCCCCCCCCCCCCCCCCCCCCCCCCCCCCCCCCCCCCCCCCCCCCCCCCCCCCCCCCCATATAAATTATACCTATAAAATAGAGATAAAAGACCTGAGGTATAGAAATGTATTTAAACTAAGGATTCAGTGCAAAACATATTTAAAAACCAACCTCTTGGATGTTCATGTAGGCATCTCCTAATAGTAGGTAAGTATGTGAACTTGGGGACTTCTCCACTAAATCCCTGATAAAAGAAGATTAAGAGAGAGAAAGCGAGAGAGGAGACAATTGTGTTATTTAGTGACATAATTGCAAAGTAAACTAAATGTGTTATGTATGAGTGAGAGATATTAGAATTACAAAAAACTCAATAATAATAATACTAATAAGTTGTGCATGTTATTACATAATGCATGATACAAAAATAAAAAATAAAAAAAATAATAAAAAAAATTTAAATAATAAATAAAAAATTAAGAATTAAAATAATAATAGTAATAACAATAGATTAGAATAAAGTCATGCCATATACACAGTCCTCACCTGTAGCAGCTCACATACAAACGTTTTTCCTTTCTGTGTTTCAGATAGATGTCAGCCATCTTAACTGTGGCCTGCACGTAGTATGGCTGCTCATGTGTGATGTTTTTAAGCATACTCAGTGCCAGCTCTGTGTCACCCCGCATCAGTGCAAGGTCAGCATTCGCGATGGTGACACGAAGCTCCTCGGAGGTGCCCGTGAACTCGTTTATAGCGTCCTGCATTATTTTAGCTGCTTCATGCTGTGAAATAAGGACATGTAATGTCAAAAAATGAGATCGGTTTTTAAAATTTGCTGTTAATGCAGTCATTATTGATATCGTGTTGCTTGGGAAAGGCACAATAGGAACTTTTCTAACCTTAAAGCTAATTCACCTAATTTCCAGTTAGAGAAGTTAGACGAAATCAATCAATATCAGGTTCATATATCACCTGTTCTCCATTAAGCCAGAGGGCCTCTGCCAGCTCAAGAAAAACTGAAACACAATCCGCGGTACTGAGCTCCACTCTCCTGGCCTTGGATTTGGCAGAGGAGCCGGCTTTCTTTATACCAGGCAGGTTCATGGCCAACTGCAGTGTCTGAATAGCTTCCCGCAGGTCACCCATCTTCCTCTGGGTCTGAGCTTTAATCAGATGATAAAAAGGGTTCTCCCTGACCTAATCAAAACAAGATTGAAAAAAAGTCTTTTACGAAACAGCTGGTATATAGATATATATTAACAAATAAAAAGAAATGGAAATGTGAGAAGAATATTGAAGGACGCATGCTGTCAGGTGTGGTTTGCACTCCTGATTGGTTTTTCGGTTGACCGCGGTCCTGTCCTTGTCATTGTTGTCAATAATACAAATATCCCTACCTCAAAATTGTGGCTGAGGCAGAGTTCCAGGGATTGGGCTGAAAGTTTGAAGTTGCCCTGTAACAGGTGGATTTGTGCCATTAAAAGGTGTGCGTCGGCAAAAGACGGCTTCTGATTCAAACAATGTCGCAGACTGCTCTGAGCTGCCTCTGTGTTGCCTATAGAGAGGAAAGCACAGTGTCAGCAAGATTTACTATTAACATCATGATGTGCCTTTCATTGAGCTTCATTATGTTAAGGGATCAATCACCTGACAAAAACTTGACTTTTGCCATCAAAAAGACTGCAGGGAGGAGTCCAGGGACGAGTTTAACTACCGTTTCCAACACAGAGGAGCAATGCTGAAGATGTGGAACAGGGGTTTGGCCCTGGGCTGGAGGCTGATGGGTGGAGAACGAACAGTCCAAGTGGTAAACAGACAAAAGAAAAGGGGGAAAAAAAAAAAAGAGAGAAAACAGATGGAACGGATATGAAAGGCTAAAGCTAGAGTGCTACCAGACTTCAAATGCCTTCTAAAAACGGCAAAGTGGAGATTAAGGAAAATTCCAGCACACTGCTAAATCCTAATAAGTTCAATCCATGAAACAATGCATGCTGTTCCTGGCATGAAATGTTTTCCAATCAGGCATATACTGGAGCCAGTGGACCATCATCACACTGCTTATTATAGACTGCATGGTCAAACAACCAAAGTTGCAGTTGAGGGTTCTGATCTGGAGAGGCTTTAATTAGTCGTGTTTAGAATCATGAGAGAGGAAATTTCAGATTAGCACCTAAATGTACTAAATAACCAAATTAATATGTTCTTGTAGGGCGGCACGGTGGCTTAGTGGTTAGCACGTTCGCCTCTCAGCGCTAGGGATTCCCGGTTCGAATCCCCATCTGGGTGGAGTTTCCATGTTCTCTCCGTGGGTTTCCTCCGGGTTCTCCGGTTTCCTCCCACAGTCCAAAAACATGGATGAAGTCAATTGAATTCTCCAAATTGCCCCATATAGAGTGTGTGTGTGAGTAAGTGTGTGCCCAGCGATAGATTGACGCCCTGTCCTGGGTCTGTCTGCCCAGCGCCCAAGACGTTCTCCCCTGGATGGGCATGGGGAACCCCACCGCGACCCTACTAGAGGATAAAGCGGGAGATAATGAATATGTTCTTCTGTGATGGAGCAGGAATATTCTGGGATAATGATTAATCAAGCATGAACAGTAGAAGTGTAATTTGGGGAGCATGAGGCATCATTACCACATATGCGATGTGCTCTAGCTCAGTGGTTAGGGTGTTGGGCTATCAATCTAAAGGTTGGGGGTTCAAATCCCAGGTCCAATGCGGCCTTGAGCAAAGCTCTTAACTCCTCATTGCTCCAGGGATGCTGGGACCAACCCTGCGCTCTGTCCCCAACCATCAAGTTGGGATGCTTGTAAGCATCTGTTAAATGACTGAATTAGCCTTTAAGTGCATTTGCTTGATTAATTCAACAGAAGGTGTTATCAGTTTCTTAAAAAGCTGAAGTGAAGAGAGGGGAAACCATGTCGACAACCTTCTACCACAATGTAAAAAGCAGCAAGTTTTGTGATACAGACCTTAGCGGGACAAAGAGCCAAGTATTCCTTTACGATCTGCAACAGGAAGTCAGGGTTGAGTTTCTCATAGTATTCAACACTAAGTGGTAAACTCTGGAGAGTGGAGAAGTGTGTTTCCACTGTGACATTCAGAAGGTTGGTCACTTCATCCTGAGACTTCCGTGTCTTGTTGGCCAGAGCTGCCCGCAAAAACATCAGTTCCTTACACACACACAAATTATTTTTGAAAAAATGAAATAAATATTATACATATAAGTTTTTACTTAATTTTTCACAATCGGAATACTTTATGGATCCCCGAGGGGAAATTGCAGATGCTCAAAATGGAAACTGTAGAAAATAATATACAAAAAGATTAAAGGTTCAATAAGAGCTTTTTAAGCAAATGGGGTAGGGCAATATAACTTAAAGAATAAAATATCAATGCAGGGTTCACTGACTAAGAAAGTGGTTAAACAACCCAAGGTAGGTTATATGGGATTTAAAAAAAAAAAAAATAATTATATATATATATATATATATATATATATATATATATATTTATTTATTTATTTATTATCTTCCGCCTTATCCTCTACTAGGGTCGCGGTGGGGTTCCCATGGCCCATCCAGGGGAGAACGTTTCAAGGGATGGGCAGATACACCCAGGACAGGGCACCAATCTAATCTCAGACAAACATATACTATTTGGGTAATTTTTTTTGAAGAATTTAATTGACCTTATTCCATGTTTTTGGACTGGGGGAGGAAACTGGAGAACCCGGAGGAAACCCACGTGGACACGGGGAAAACATGGAAACTCCACCCAGATTGAGATTCGAATGGGGAATCCCTAAAAATACTTTAAAATAAAAAATTTACTAATTAAAAAAAATATTTTATATATATTTTTTTATTTTAAAGTATTTTTTCATCCCATATAACCTAAGTGGATCTTAACTCAGTCGATTGTTATTTAGTCAGTAAAACCTAATTTCCATTACAATGTTCCCACATCACTGATGACAAGCTGAGCAAATATTGTGTTTAAGTGATGTCATTCGAAGAAAGAAAAGGCATGTGAAAGAGACTTTATGCATGACAAATGACTCCATCCCGACCCACACAAGTGGCTGCGTCAAGGGAGCCGAGCTGACGGCAAGCAGTGTCTAGATGCTTTAGAGCATTTAAAAGAATTTACAGGCGGCGCACCGATAATGTCAACAAAATGAGTTCCTGCAAGACTACTGCGATTGCAGATTAAGATGTGCAGCAAGAGGAAGATGACAAGCGTGACTAACGCCTAAAGGATTCAAAAACGATTTTCCAAGCAGATAGTGTTCAATGCCTCAGGTCTGGGTAATATGGCGTGATCACGAAAGCTTTAATTACAGTGCCTTTAAAACAAATATGGTACGAAAATTTTATATATATATGATTCGAAAAGATACCCAACATATCACTAAAATAATATTTACATCACGTGCCCTTCACTATTGTGAACTTACAACAAATCAAATACTATGAAATGTTATGAATCAAGACATGCTTGTTATCTTACAGCTGATTTGCCAATAGACTGCTGAATTTCAGTAAGAAACTCCAGCTGCTGCTCTGCGTCCTGCAGGTGGCCCTCCGTCAGCTGACAGTAAATAATTCCTGCAATAAACATGACATTATTTTACTGTTGTACTAGCTTTGTTGAAATATTTCATTGAGCTAATGATATGAACGAAACATTAATTCTTGTGTACTCGCATCGCAGGTTCGATTAAAGAGCATTACAGGTTCGTTCCATGTGAAGTTTCCATGTTTACACCATTCCCCCCCCCCCCATGCCAGTGTGGATTTTCTATGGGAGCAGAGGTTTCTACACACAGGCTACATGCCAGAAGGTGAATTGAAGATACAGAGTTGTGATAGTTGGTGTATTGTGAGATGGACTGATAACCAGTCCAGTGCTTCCTGGTCTTTTTGGCTTAAGCGGTCATAGGTTTGAACTATAGGTTTGAGGTATATGAATTAAAGTGAAATAAATTAAAGAATTTCACTTGAAAATCAATAATTATTTTGTCAGATTTCCCATCGGCTAAACTTATTCTGGTCCACCACATGGTTAGCAACAAACATGTTATTTTTTGTATAATGAAACATGTATAATAAACAGTAACAGTGACCTACATAATGGCTCATGCATACTACAGTACTGTACTGGTGTACACAGTGTATTTCAGAGTAATTGTCACTTCACAACTGGCAGGATATCTAATAAATACGCACAGATGGGCTTTTGTAATAAGATGGTCGTGAAATACACAATGATATTATAGTAGGGCGGCACAGTGGCTTAGTAGTTAGCACGTTCGTCTCTCGACACTAGGGATTCCCAGTTCGAATCCCAATCTGGGTGGACTTTCCATGTTCTCCCTATGGGTTCTCCGGTTTCCTCCCACAGTCCAAAAACATGGATCAAGTCAATCATCAATATAGTGTGTGTCTGTGTGAGTGAGTGTGTGTCCAGTGATAGCTTGGCGTCATGTCCTGGGTGTATCTGCCCAGCGCCCGAAATGTTTTCCCCTGGATGGGCATGGGAAACCCCCCTGTGACCCTAATATAGGATGAAGCGCAAAATAAATGAAAATCAATGATTTTGTCAGGTTCCCCATCTGCCCGAATCTTATTCTGTCCACCACATGGTTAGCAACAGACATGTAATTTCTTGTATATTGAAACATGTATAAACAGTAACAATGGCATACTACTGGTATACAATGTATTTCAGAGTACTTGTCACTTCACAACAGGCAGGATATCTGCCTAATAAACATGCACAGATGGACGTTTTTTACTAAGATGGCCTGAAAATAAACAATGCTATTATAGTATGCTTAAAATGACATTTATAAGGATATGTTTTGCAATTGTTGGTTATTTTATTCTTACCCATCAGGGCAGACACACTGCTCTCATCCAAAGACATGGCCGTTTTATACCACTTTATGGCTTCCTTGGCTCTACCCTGCAGGACCAGGTGGTATCCCAATTCAGTGGCGAACTCCGAGTTTTCCCTGGTTTGCGAGAATGCCCGCTCCACCATTGTATAGGTGTGCTGCAGGACCTGTTCAGCTCTACCACACTACAGAACAATCATATTGGTTAATAGGACTTTCATGCGGTACAAAGGCAAACTATTTCTTTGATTAAGGCATCATACCACACGAGTAAATGCTAGAGACATTCTATAGAGCAGTTCTGGATTGTTGGGCTCCTGGGCATCCAGTTGGTTGGACAGGTTTACCAACTGCTTTACTGACTGTGAAATAGAATGAACACATGAAAATGTAAGTGTTTTAACAGAAAGAATTATACAGATCGCATAACTTAAGCCAAATATCAGTGCCATACCTCACTAATGTCTCCCTTACGACATAATGTATAAAGTGCATTCACTCTTAAACCCTCCAGATTGTTTCTGTCTCTTTGAAGCAGCCTGTAGACAAGGATGTGTGCAAAAGAAAAAAGAAAAAGCATCAAAAAAAGTAAAAGGATACAAACACATTACAACTACAGCTTAGTGGCATCACTATCCAATTTGGTCCACCGTAGCTGTGAGCCTGTGGAAATGTTCTATTCATCCAGAGAACAGTTGTGAGGTCAGACACTAGTTTGGGACGAGAGTAGACAGTCTCCGTTCTAATTAATTTCAACCACCTTAATAAAACCTGCTCTGTGGGGGTCCTGATCAGAGAAAAGAGTAAAGAGGACTAACTGAGTATGTAGAGAAACAGATGGACTACAGAATGGAACTGTAAAACTACAAATTCCATCTATATGGTAAGTGGAGGAACAATGAGCTTCACCGAATAAAATGGGCAGTTACTGTATATGTAATTATTACACTCGACAGTTATTTAGAAACAAGTATTTACTGTGGGCATAGTATAAAAATTAGTTACTGTCCACAAAAGTATTCTTTCACCTTGTAATGATATAGCGGCATTAATAAAACCTTAAAATCTCTTAATTTCTATCTTACACACATGAACACACACTCATGCCCACACAAACAGTGCACCCGGAGTCTTGTGTGGCTTTCAGGCTCAGCCTCAAAAGCGTCTTTGATTCCTTCTACTGGCTCTTATTCAAGGGAGAGGAGAAAATAACAATGACCCAGTCTTTTGACCTGGATTTGTGGCATCACATTTGATTTTCTCCGAATATAAACCGACTCACAGGGACTCCCCGTGGCCTCTGACGGCTTTTTCTTTCATCGCCATTTAAAAAGCTAAAAAAAACAGACACTGGATCATTGCATTTTGATTAAAGACATTTGTGCCGTTTAGAAAAAAAAAAAAAAAAAAGAGACAGGAGCTAAAAAGCCGTTAATGAAATGACACCTCTGAGCAGCATCCACAGTCTGCTCCCAGTCCTGCAGGTTCAACAGCAGTCTCATCTTCCTCACCAAACCCGGCATAAAAGACGGATAATTGACAACAACCTGGTTCACCATCTCCAGAGCACCGGAGTAATTCTGCCGCAGCTCGTTATACTGCACCTGAAAGCAAACGTGTAATTAAATTTCAGCGCTCTATACCTCTGATCGCAAGTCCTCAATAACAGCAAATTGACAGACATTTTATTCACAGGTAATTATTTAGAAGGTAGATATTTTATTTACACCTGGGGAAACCCAGGGTCATTATCTGGGTTTAGTCCATGAGGGGTGACCTGATACACAGCAGTGCTTATATGTAAAACATTTAAATTGCATGTTTATTAAAGATGATACACGTATATATATATATATATATATATATATATATATATATATATATATATATATATATATATATATATAAACTCTCATAATACCTTTCCCATTAAAGCAAGGATGCTGTTTTTGTCTCTAAGGGCCTCATCAAAATATTTCCCAGATTTCTTCACATAGGCATCTTTACCAGAGGTCAGCTCAATCCAGCCTTTAAGTATCACTCCCTAAAAAAAAAATAATAATAATAAATTATGGAAACACCACCCAGATTGGGATTTGAACCTTGATCCCCAGCGTCGAGAGGTTATGTGCTAACCACTAAACCCGTAGTCCAATATTTCAATGTTTTAATTAAATTCTATAGTAAATTAACAGAACGCTCACCTCTGTGGAACCACTGGAGATCTTTATCATTCTGTCCACATATTCTCTAGCTTTGTCATGGCGCTCCAGCAGCCAGAGGAACAGCCCAGCATAGTACAAAGCTCTCGGACTAGCACTCTTACGGTTCTCTTTGACCTTTGCATCAAGATCCTGGATGACATCTTTGTCTGTAAAAATAATTTTAATGAAAAAAAAATTAATTAATTAAAAAAATATATATATACATCATGTGGTTATTTATGTGCGATCCCACTTAACAGATAATAACTGTAAAAAAAAAAAACGTGTCTGTGTTATGCCGCCACTTCGTACCCGGGTTGGGTCTTTTTTTCTGGGCATAGACCAAAGCCAATAACACACATAAAGACACATCTCTTCTGTCCTTCACTTGCTCCAACTCAAGAATGGCCTCTTGAACACAATCTAGAGTGCAGGATATAAAGGATTTTCTTACATATACATTCAAAAACAGATTTCTTTCATATTCATACAATAGTAAATATCAGATTTAATGCATTATAATCACTATTTAATGGTGAATTAATATAATAAAATACCAAATTAAACTAAGTTTTAGCACAATTACTATTAGGATATGCATTCATTAATGAAACTCATCCTAACAATATACTGATTCAGGCAACTGTCCAAAGGCCAAGGCCGGAATGGAGAATCTATGCATGTGATTTTTTTAATAAGATTTATTCATCATCTTCAGCTTATTCCTCTATTAGGGTCACGGGTCAGAGGTTTCCCCATGACCATCCAGGGGAGAACATTTCAGATACACCCAGGACAGGACCCCAATCTATTACTGGGTACATACTCACTAACACCGACACACTCTATATGGGGCAATTTAGATGATTCAATTTACATTGAATACATATTTTTGGACTGTGGAAGGAAACCGGAGAACCCAGAGGAAACCCACACGGACACAGGGAGAACATGGAAACTTGTTTCTATATACAGGTATTCTTTATATAAATCTATACATGCATCTTATAAAAAGTGATATGTTCATTTGCACTTGTAAGGGTAACATTTCTGGACATGCTTTAATTCTTGTAGCATTTGGCAAAATAATAATAATAATATTATTATTATTATTATTATTATTATTATTATTATTATTATTAATAGCACACCAACCAAAAAAAAAAAAAAAACTATTCCACCCTGACATTTGGTAGTGGTAACTATATGGTGAAAGGGTCACTCTGTAGTAGGAACTGGAATCACAGGTGCTATAAGCTAGATATCTGAGAAAACTGATGGCAATTAGCAGCAAAAACATTTTTTTTTCTGGAATATTGCTAACAATGGGATGTGTCCATGCTGGTTCTCTCCAGGTTTCGTCTCACTGTCCAAAAACATGCGGATCTAAATTGCCCCTATATAGTGTGTCTGTGTGAGTGAGGGTGTGCCCAGAAATGGATAGCAGCCCTGTGGATCGGGATACATATTTGTTATTAGTTTAGATAAAATAAAGTATTGCTCAGGCATTTAGCTAACATAACTGCTGCTTTTTTTATTCTGTTATACTAATTTACATAAACAATCGTGCTTCAGACTGGACCAGACTACTGCTGCAAGCATAAGATGAAAATTGCTTTATTATTCATTTATTCATTCATTATCTTCCACTTTATCCTCTATTAGGGTCGCAGTGGGGTTCCCCATGCCCATCCAGGGGAGAACGTCTCGGGCGCTGGGCAGATACACCCAGGACAGGGCGCCAATCCATCGCTGGGCACACACTCACTCACACAGACACACTCTATATAGGGAAATTTTTGAGAATTTAATTGACTTGATCGGCGGCACGGTGGCTTAGTGGTTAGCACATTCGCCTCTCAGCGCTAGGGATTCCCAGTTCGAATCCCTATCTGGGTGGAGTTTCCATGTTCTCCCCGTGTCTGCGTGGGTTTCCTCCGGGTTCTCCGGTTTCCTCCCACAGTCCAAAAACATGGATCAAGTTAATTGAATCCTCTAAAAATTGCCCCGTTTAGAGTGTGTCTGTGTTCGTGAGTGTGTGCCCAGCGATGGATTCTGCCCAGCGCCCGAGATGTTCTCCCCTGGATGGGCATGGGGAACCCCACCGCGACCCTAATAGAGGATAAGCGGAAGATAATGAATGAATGAATAATTGACTTGATCCATGTTTTTGGACTGTGGGAGGAAACGGAGAACCCGGAGGAAACCCACGCAAACACAGGGAGAACATGGAAACTCCACTCAGATGGGGATTCGAACCGGGAATCCCTAGCGCTGAGAGGCAAACATGCTAACCACTAAGCCACCGTGCCGCCCTGCTTTATTATTATTAATATTAATTGTTTTTTTATACTAAATCACAGCCTAAACATTTGATGTAATTTAATTGACAATAGCAAAGTGTTTATTAAATAAACTTTTAGTCAATATTAAAAAAAGTAATGCAGATTACAACACTGAGCAAACGACCTGGCTTAAAACTTCCAGCCAAATTTCTAGTGAACATACTTGTCATTTTACAAATTTACCATCATGAGACTTACTTTGCATGAGAAGTCCATATGCATGGAAGAACGTGTAGACGGGGTCACCGCCGAACTTTCTTAGGGCTTCGTTCGAAACATTCAGGACATGATTGAAATACTTCTCCTGGCAGGAGGAGATGATCAAGGCCTGGGAGTGTTACGGAATAAAAGTTCGTCACAGATATCAATAAAGAATATAGTTCAAAATACAGGTTCTCTAAAAAACAATGTTGATTTTAAAAAGGAGACATTAAAATTATATTTAATATGAGATATTTATCAACAGGTTATATCATCCCTGACTTTGTAATACTGTATGTATCTAATGTTGTAACGTCAGACATGAACGGATAATGGAATATCTGTTTTCAAACATTTTAAAACCGCAGAGTCTGAAAACAAACTTACCAATTAAATACCACAAAGAAATGATGTAGCTTTAAAGGTAACGCAAGTTACTCCTAGAAAACATTATATTGTTGTGGGGATGCGCAGAAAGTGTTTGACCAAAGCTAATTATATATATATATATATATATATATATATATATATATATATATATATATATATATATATAAATATATATATATATATATATATATATATATATAAATATATAATTACACACCTGTTGGCCACTGCTCAGTGAAAATGAGTGTACACTAAGAGAAATAGCAAAAGAGAAAATGCCCTAGTTCTAACTACCCACTGTTGTAGATGAATACAGTAACCATAAAAATATTTGTGTGTGATATATTAATGTATATAAATTTCATTAAAAAAAATTTATAGTTAGATTAGCACATTCTCCTCTCAGCACTAGAGATTCCCGGTTCGAATTCCAATCTGGATGGAGTTTCCATGTTCTCCCCGTGTCTGCGTGGGTTTCCTCCAGGTTCTCCGGTTTCCTCCCACAGTCCAAAAACACGGATCAAGGTCAAGTGAATTCTCCAAATTGCCCCATATACAGTAGAGTGTGTCTGTGTGAGTGAGTGTGTGCCCAGCGATAGTGGTGCCCTGTCCTGGGTCTATCTGCCCAGCACCCGAAATGTATTTTTATGGTTAAAATATCTACTTAACTATCGCCCTGTGTGTGTAATATATATATTCATTCATTCACTTCTGCTTTATCCTCTATTAGGGTCACGGTGGGGTTCCCCATGCCCATCCAGGGGAGAACGTTTCGGTCGCTGGGCAGATACACCCAGGACAGGGTGCCAATCCATCGCTGGGCACACACTCACACAGACACACTCTATATGGGGCAATTTGGAGAACCTGATCCATGCTTTTAGACGGTGGGAGGAAACCGGAGAACTCGGAGGAAACCCACACGGACACGGGGAGAACATGGAAACTCCACCCAGATGGGAATTCGAACCGGGAATCCCTAGTGCTGAGAGGAGAACGTGCTAACCACTAAGCCACCATGCCCATATATATATATATATATACATATATATATATATATATATATATATATATATACACAAATATACACACTTCCATGATATTAGTAAATTAATAGGATATTTAAGAGTGTTGGGAAAGCAAACACTACAAACTTATACTGAAGGAAAGATTTAACTCCATAGTGCATTGTTTTATTTGTAGTTATCTGGCTAAAGAACGTTGCAGTTTAAAACTGTATAAGAAAAAGGTTAGAAAAGCAAGTTTTCGCAGATTTCTCTTTAAATTGGACAACGGTTTAAAGAAAAGGCCGCTTTAAGTTTCCTGAGCAGCTTGAACAAATGTATAAACACGAATATGCTTAAGATTTAATATTAATCTGTATAATTAATAAAGCATTATATTCTTTTGAAGATGGACAACACGTTTGTTATGATGCAGCAGCTAACACTCTGCACAAGATGCGCCGTATTATAAACATTGTTTTGCATTTAGAGTTAGTGTTTGTAAATCTTACCAGGGTTTCCTCCTCCCCGACTTCAGCCATCACGAAATCAATTAAAACACAAATCAAACAATGATGAGTTCACCCAACAACCAGGTTTCGAATCTATCGGCGTCTTGGTGTCGCCTAAAGCGGCTTAGCAACCAAACAGCCGTCGCCATCTTTTCCTGGAAACGGGATGGAATAATAAATCCCTCCACACGATGGCGCTACAACGCCATGTATCCCGCTCTCCATCCCCTCCCTGTGATTTATCGTGATAGCTGTGACATAAAACCCAAAAGTTTTAGGTTTATTCAAAAAAGTAGACTTTGTCAATGTTAGTGACTCCAAACACAATGACATGGAAGCTAATTTCCCCCACTTGGAAGATAAATGGCATCAGAATTCCAACTTTTAATCTCAAAATTCCAAATTCCTCAGAATCCTGACTTTAACACGTCATAAAACAACGTTTTCATTAAACTACAACATCAACGTCTCACATTAGTGACTGCTCTATTCTACAAAAGCCATGCTTGTTTTAGTATTTATCATATTTAATAGTTATGACGAGATGACGCTTTTCATTTTGTGATAAGTTAAATATAAACCTTTTGTGATAAACATGTCCTATCTGGCCTTTCCCTACTCTTCTCTAGCAGCTTTAATATTTGAAATATAAATTATATTATACATCTATTGCTATTGCAAATTTAAAGCTGTAACATTCTATGTACATCTATTTTATTTATGTGTCCTCATTTGTTATTGTCCTTTTTTGTGCACTGTAAAGATTGCTGCATAATTTTAAAATAAACTCAAAATGTTAAGTTCTTAACGTAAAAGCCTTGGCAACTGCTAAACACAAAAGCAATTTGTTTTAGGCATTTTATTTTTAATTATAGATCAATCAACATTCTTAACCATGATTGGTCCAAGCATCGCTTCTCCGGTCAGCAGCATGTCTTTAATTAAAAAAAAAAAAAAAAAAAAAAAATTTAAAAACACACATTATATATATATATATAGGAATAATGTTATATATAAAAGCTATATAACTATGTAGATATATAGCTATATTTATATAATATTTTCCCCAAAACATTTTTAAGCTGCGTTCTGTAATTTGGCCAGTTTTTAATTGAGAACCATGTTATTCGGAGATGAGCATTTATGTCTTACTTCATTGCTTTACATTCATACTTCATTGCTTTAATATACACACACCTACTTGATGTTTGGTCTGAACCACACCGACCCTCCACCGCTTCATGGTGAAATCACACTTTGTTTTAATGTGTACCTTCTGAAGCCCTTTCCTTTCTTGAGCTTGTGCTAGAGCTACACATTGCATCACAACAGCCACAGACTCCACTGTCACCATATGCAGCAATCCATCTACATAAAAAATAAAATAAAAAAAAGTTAGTAGTTGTCCCTGGTGAAATTGGCTTCAGTGCCACTTTAACTTACCGGTTACCAGAGAAGGAACATGCTTTGTTCTCAGCGTCAGGACTGTACGAAGCTGCAGTTGCCCTCAATAAGCATGCAATGTAGATCTGGAAATGGGGGAGAGGGGGATGTATATATTAAGTACCAACAACTGAGCAAGGATATAATTGGGCCATCACTTACCAAACTGCTGTTGACTTGCTGAAATCTGAAGGCCTCCAGCTGAAAATCCAGCTTATCTTCTTGAGTTTGGGGCATAAAACGTGATCTGGACCCTGTGAGCTTAGTATCCACTAAACACCTGAGACAGATTATGCAGGTTACAGTTCAACTGACCAGAAACCAGAGTCACACAGAAATGACACCCACCCATAGTTATTGATGAAGGAATATCTGGGGACCGCATTCAGATCAGGAACTGGAGTTGCAACACAGCCATCAACATACACACGGAGAGGCACATGGTAGAACTGCATCACAGAAGCTTCAATATTTATGATCTCTCCCAGGAAATACTGGTTGGATGCCCGTTCTAAGACCCAGTCATCTAAAAAACAAATTCATTATTATTACACTAATCTTTCACCCATTGTCCTTATACCAGGACACCCTCTTTAGGACAATCTACAAACCCATCATGAGCTTCAGGGAGAAGACAAGAAGTTCCTCAGCAACATGTGTAGAGGCATATGGAACCCAAACAGGCATCAGTGCATTGCTGCTCACATTGTGGAGCCTAGAGCAAGTTAAACAATTACAATCTGAGACAACAAAAGCAAATTGTTCATTCATCTCCCACTTAATCCATTACTGGGGTTGTGTGTGTGTGTGTGTGTGTGGGGGGGGGGGGGTTCCCCATGCCCATCCAGGGGAAAAACATTTCATGTGAGGGGCAGATACATTAGATACAGGGCAGATACCAAGCACCAATCTATCACTGGGCACACTCACACAGGCGCACACACTATGGGGCAATTTAGAGCATTCAATTGACCTTAATCCATGTTTTTAGACTGCGGGAGGAAACTAGAGAACC
>JAFMOD010000754.1:1371011-1420707 GCA_019802435.1 Corydoras maculifer
CACACTCACTCACACAGACACACTCTAAACAGGGCAATTTTGAGAACTCAATTAACTTGATCCATGTTTTTGGACTGTGGGAGGAAACCGGAGAACCCGGAGGAAACCCACGCAGACACGGGGAGAACATGGAAACTCCACCCAGATGGGGATTCGAACCGGGAATCCCTAGCGCTGAGAGGCGAACGTGCTAACCACTAAGCCACCGTGCCGCCCTGACTATAAATTATTTCTGTAATAGGTATGATGTTTCATGGCTTCTGCTTATTGTGTTATATCAGTTCTACCATACTTCATCTTGTTCATGACGTAATTGTGTCATAGTTTCTGTATTCTGTATTTGTCCCCTCAGGGTTGTTACCCATGTCATAAATTACAGACAATTAAAAAAAATTCAGCAGCATTATTACTGTGTGGTCAGTCTGAGGAGTGAGTCTATCTGGATGAAAGCCAGATTACAGTGGCTTTTTAATAATTCATCAAATGACGACCACTTCTTAATATTATGTTATTATGTTTTTATTGTAAAAACCTAAGTCTTGTGCATTTCATAGAAAGTCGAAGTATTTAATCTTAGTGTAACAGAGAAATCATTTTCATGACCATATCCAGACCCTCGAAGTT
The DNA here is from genome assembly GCA_019802435.1 of Corydoras maculifer. Lineage (NCBI taxonomy): Eukaryota > Metazoa > Chordata > Actinopteri > Siluriformes > Callichthyidae > Corydoras > Corydoras maculifer. Next base: position 1,371,636 of record JAFMOD010000754.1, read on the forward strand.
AAAGTGATATATACATGTAGCACAAAGACACACACAGACACACAAATCACTTGCTCTTTCCCTTGCCTCACCCTCTGAGGACATGAAGATGAGCATCTAAGTGCTCATTTGTTGCAACGAACGAAAGAAATGACACTAAACAATGAGTCTTTTCCGGCAGTGTGGCAGTTTTAATGCTGATTGTGGTTGAGATAAAATGAGCATTGTAAAAGTCATAAAAAGGGTGATGGGAAGAGCTCGGTGCACTAATGCTTTTCTAATTAGGTGTGGTTAGTCTCTAGAGACCATAGCTTTTGACGATAAATCCCTTACTCTTACTCAACCAGACCATAGACATCATGTTTGTACAGTGTCTGCAGACATGAGTCATTTAAACTTTGTTTCATTTCACATTATTTGTCAGAAAGCTGCACAATTTGGGTTTCAGCAAACATTTATATTGTATCTGTTATTATTCATTATATATATTATTCATAGCAGCACGGTGGCTTAGTGGTTGGCACATTCACCTCTCAGCACTAGGGATTCCCGGTTCGAATCCCAATCTGGGTGGACATTCCATGTTCTCCCCGTGTCTGCGTGGGTTTCCTCCGGGTTCTCCGGTTTCCTCCCACAGTCCAAAAACATGGATCAAGTTAATTGAATTCTCAAAAAAAAAAAATTGCCCCATATAGAGTGTGTCTGTGTGAGTGAGTGTGTGCCCAGCGATGGATTGGCGCCCTGTCCTGGGTCTATCTGCCCAGCGCCCGAGACGTTCTCCCCTGGATGGGCATGGGGAACCCCACCGCGACCCAATAGAGGATAAAGCAGGATATAATGAATGAATGAATGTTATTATTCATTATATATATTATTCATAGCGGCACTGTGGCTTAGTGGTTAGCACGTTCGCCTCTCAGCACTAGGGATTCCCGGGTCGAATCCCAATCTGTGTGGACTTTCCATGTTTTCCCCGTGTCCGTGTGGGTTTCCTCCGGGTTCTCCGGTTTCCTCCCACAGTCCAAAAACTTGGATCAAGTCAATTGAGTTCTCCAAATTGCCCCATATAGAGTGTGTCTGTGTGAGTGAGTGTGTGCCCAGTGATGGATTGGCGCCCTGTCCTGGGTGTATCTGCCCAGCGCCCGAAATGTTCTCCCTTGGATGGGCATGGGGAACCCCCCCGTGACCCTAATATAGGATAAAGCAGAAGATAATGGATGAATGAATATATTATTCATTGGCATTATGAACATTCATCAGTCTTTCTGAAACAAATAACATAAACAGAAATCTAACACAAAACGAAAAACAATTACAACCAAATCAGACACTTCCAGCAGTTGCTTTAACTATATATATTAATAATGGACAAAATAAGCGTGTGTGTTCTTGGAAAATTCAAAAGGCACCGAAATCTGTTCAGCTAAACAAAAAAGTTTATTTTCCCACAAACTATAAGTAGTACAGTAATACAAAAGAATAGCACACAGATTTACCTGAGTTACATCTTTATTATTTTCAGTTTCCTAATTGAGGCCACATAGCAGTATATAGCATGCAGTTTACCTATATATGCAAGCATACATGTAAAACACGTCATCTGGTATCTGTGCTTATGGTAGCAAAACATTCACCTTGCACAAAAGCATTTTTGGTATGAGTCTTAAATAGCACACTAATCGAAACAGCAGCGTTCAAGTGTTCAAATTAAATATTTATATATAAGAAAAGCATCCAAAACTGCAGCTGATTTCAAATAAAGCTAACAAAATGTAAAAAACACAATGGACTGTTGAGAATTTGTTGAGTTTGACGATCCTTAACATGATTCTATTACATTAATGACAATGTATGATCATTTTAGGCGGCAGACAAAACAGTCTGTTGCAATTTGGAAATACACGATACATTATAATGAGAAAAAACAAGCAAATGTTATCAAATGAAAACAGACATAATCAAAAAATATATCATATTAATTCAGTAATACAGAAATGGAGTCAATGAAGAATTAACAAAATAAAAGATAAATGAAAATATTTATACAGCCATCTCTTTGGTTTTTATCAAATTCATTTGCAAGACACACGCCACACTTTATGAAAACCTGCTACAGAATGCATTCAATTTGTGCATAGGCATTATGACAGTTCTTGATCGAAGGAAAAAAAAAGTTTACTGTAGCAGAACATGAACTAATATCTAGAAGTTTGCTTGGATGTCCTGTTTTTGGACTAACAAATTCTCTAGACACAGGCTGTAGTCCGTGTTTGATGTGCAACATTTATAAGATTAGACATAGAAGTTCATAGGGCTACATTACGTTGACATTTGAGCTCATTATGTAAATAGGCACATTCTAATGGTCTTACACGTGAAGAGGCACCTGAGTGGCACAGAGACGTCTGCGGTAGTTAAGGAGATTTAACAGTTTTTTTTCCCATTTTTTCTATTCTTTTATGATATTAAAATGCATATGTATCAAAATCCCGTCATTTTTTTTTTACAACACTTATAGTACAAATACTTATTTTTTTGTTCATCAGATAAAAATAAAAAATAAGGCAAGAATGTGAATATATTAATACAGTATGTAGTCAAGGCATCTTGACCATTAGCATTAAATATGTGTCATAATATAGGAACAGTTTCTTTGGAAAAATCCACAAGTACACGGTAAATAATAATCCGAGCTTTTGCTCCACACAGACTTTAAGTTAAAGTTGGCATCATAATTCACAACAATATTTCTCTATTCATCACCCTTCTTTAAACCACGTTTTTACATGAATCAGCCATTTAATTTAGTTCACTGTACATTAAAGTACATTACAAAGTACTCTCACTTTGGACTCATGGCGTGGCATAACATTATGGCTTGTAACTGTGGTTTCGGCCGGGAAGATGAGTAAAATCCTAGAAAGTAATATCATGTGGCTTAATCGATCTGGAATGGACTTTTCTTCTAACCTTTGTATAAGGAAGTGTATCTGGAAATATCAAACATTATCAGAAATGGCATCTCTAACATTGTCCACTTAACAGCTTAAGTGACATTATGAGATAATAATTGCCAAGTCATTACTGACAGCTGAACATGTCAACATCCTTGAGAAAACCCACGCATTCACGTTGAGAACATGGGATGTCCAACCAGAACAGGATTTAAACTCTGAACTCCAGTGCTGAGAGGTGGATGTGCTAACCACTACTTCAATAATGTAAATATAAAAATGCAAATAGTGGTGTCATTTCAAAACATTCACCGCCCCCCAATTTCCCACTGTGGTTACTGCATGTGTTTGTCATTTGGGATCACACTTTGTAAAATTGCAGTTCTATCCTATTTTCCTAATTTTACATAAACGTTTTTCTTCATTACTTTTGCTTTTTCTTGTCTTTACATTTAAATTCCTTCTCTCTTTCATCCTTCTTATATTTATGTTTGTTGGGTTGTGCTATACTGTTGTACAATGGTGGATCGGTCATAGTTGGCGATGCATTGTTTTTTTCTGACAGTGAACCATTGTCACACCTGTCTGTGGCTTTTGCATACTTGGTTGCAACCTCGCCGTTCTCCTGAAGGGCCACTTTGAATGTTCTTACGATATTCCTGTTATGCCTAAACATGTGCTTCTTGTAGGCTCTCTGAATGATGGCAGCTGACGTGTCCTCCTGCTTGTGACGTAGGGTTGATGTGATCGGCTCGTAAGAGGCCTTGGAAGGGTTGGAGACCATGAAACGCTCTTCCATCTGACTTCGAAGCACATCCATTTCACCACTTTCCCCAAGAACACGTTTAGTAAACGCAAACAAGATATCCAAGCAGTGGATTCTCTCTCCGCTTACCATTGGCAAATCCATACTGATCAGCTGGATTTTATTGGGTCTTGGTATTCGCAGAGGAGGGCTGAGAGCATCAGCAAACTCTGATAATTTGTCATATTGTATGAACTGTGTGGCCAACGGATCAAATTTCTCCCACACCTCGTAGAACATATCAAAGTCATCCTCACCTAATGGCTCTGCACTTTCCTCTGTGGCCACACCAAAGTTCTCAAGAATCACTGCTATGTACATATTTATCACAATCAAAAAGCATATTATGATGTAACTCACAAAGAAGATAATGCCAATGGTCGGGTTGCCACAGTCGCCTTTAACTTGGCTGCCGGGGTGCTCTTTCATCTGGTCGCAGTCAGGAGGCTTGTTGTTGAGAATTGGAGACAACAGACCGTCCCAGCCCGCGGAGGTAGTGATTTGAAACAAACATAACAAGCTGTTTACAAAAGTCTCAAAATTAAACATGTCATCGATTCCAGCCTCCTTTTTCACATAGGCAAACTGTGACATGGCAACGATAGCATAGATGAACATTACCAAGAAGAGAAGCAGGCCAATGTTAAAAAGGGCTGGGAGAGACATCATTAAAGCAAACAATAGGGTACGTATCCCTTTGGCACTTTTAATAAGGCGTAGGATTCGGCCAATTCGGGCGAGGCGGATGACACGGATCAGGGTCGGAGGGAAAAGGTATTTTATGACCTCATCGACAAACGAACCTGTTAATGAAAGAAAGATGTTCTTACAAATCCAGCAATAAATTACAAAATATACAAACTCGTTTATTATGATGGTGCACCAAACATCATATCTTACCAACTATTGAGAGGATGACAACGACCAAGTCGAATACGTTCCAGCCAACAGTAAAGAAGTAATGTCGAAGTGAGATCATCTTAAGTACACACTCCACAGTAAAGACCACAACGAACAAGTTGTTAATGGTTTTTAATACTTCCTGCTTTTTTACTGAGTCCCCGTCTGACTCCACCATCATGGTGACCATGTTAAGGCATATTAGGACCATAATAAAGACATCAAAAACTCGATTTGTAACCAAATCAAAGAGAAATGCTTGGAACATGTTCTGCAAAAAAAAAACAGTAATGGGAAGATTGCACCTGGTTTATTTACGTAAATATGTATTTTAGAATAAAAAAGAATATACAGAAGCTCCATTTATGGAATAATCTGTTGGTTTAGTATTTTTAAGGCATCAGCTGCCACTCTTATAACCCTGATGTGCCTCTGGCACTAGACTCATCAAACCACATGACCTGCCCCCATTTCTCCAGAGTCTAATCTTTATGCTCCCCAGGAAACACACACACATTCTATATATATATATATATATATATATATATATATATATATATATATATATATATATATATATATATATATATACCCCCCCCCCCCCCCCCCCCCCCCCCCCCCCCCCCCCCCCCCCCCCCCCCCCCCCCCCCCCCCCCCCCCCCCCCCCCCCCCCCCCCCCCCCCCCCCCCCCCTTATTTAAAACCTTAAAAGGTATATTTCATTTAATCCATTCTCAAAACCATCTCAATTAAACAAAGTTATGGTACTACTAATAATGTAATAAATAATAATTATAATAAAAGAACTTATTTAGGTCCTTATCTTTCTCTTCTGTTGATTGAAGTTGTCGATGATGACACCAATGAAAAGGTTTAATGTGAAGAAGGACCCAAATATGATGAAGATTACAAAGTAGATGTACATGTACTTATTTTGCTCAAACTGTGGCTGTAATTCTACTTCCTACAAAGACACACACACAATAGAGAAATTGACAGAAAACATACCGTCACAATTTATTTGCATGATTGACTTGTACATAATTGCAGTTTGTATTAACACACTATATGGGTTACCTTGGGGGAATCTACTGCTGCATACATAATATCCATCCAGCCTTTAAAAGTTGCCTTGAAAAGATTACAAAAGTGAAATTATGTAAATTAAGCTGAACAGATAAACAAATTGCCGTTTTTAGATTAATTAGAACATATTAGCTTGACACTTACCACCTGCAACAAAGCTAGATATCCTGCTCCAACGTTATCAAAGTTGATTTTTAAATTTTTCCAACGTGCAGTCTGGTTGCCGAGGTATTCACATTGTGTTTTATTCATGGATATATTATAGTCAACGGGAGTACTAGAGGTTACATTAATACACGAATAAAACTTTCCAGCAAACATGTTGACACCCATGATACTGAAGACAAGCCAGAAGACGAGACACACCAGCAGGACGTTCACAATGGAAGGGATAGCACCGAAAAGAGCATTGACAACCACCTATGAAAGAAAAAAAAATATGAATTTAAATAAAAATGGCAGGCAGATAATCGGACACGTAAAATATATTCTGTTTACAGACTGTGGAAACTTAATCTAGAACCTTTGATTTGTTACCAGTGTCTGTATTTATTGCTTTCTCGATTTCTTTTAATAAAATTGGTATTTCTGGCCTTTAAATCTGATTGGCTGAGCCGTTTGTCCAGCCATGACATTTTGACAGTGATGCACACCTCTGACTGCTTCACATTCATATTAATGCGCTAAACATGTGGATGGTTGAAAATTATTTTAAATCATGTACAATCATAAATCAAAATACAGATTCATATAAACAGCAAGCTGATTCCTGAAGAGCACTAAACCGGTATCCTGTTACTCAGCAACCAATGTTCACTTCAAAAACCAGACTAGCTTATGTTACAGAAGACTAGTTTATTAATATTTTTTTGTTTTTAATAAATGCATTTATGTGCTTGCAACCATTTAAAAAAAAAATAATAATAAGGCACTCGAGATCACATTTATATAACATACATTTACATTTGGTCCCAACTTGAGGTTGTGGTCAGAACACAGGGTTCAGCATTCAGCATTCAGCATCCCTGGAGCAATGAGGGATGTTCAGTTGGCAAGTTCAGTGGAGGTCGTGTATTATTGTGAATAAATCACAGATAAGGTGTATTTCGCTACGCATCGTGCATAACAACACTGCTTTCCTAAGAATTATTCACGATAATGCATGCCATGTCTTTCCTAAATACAGATTTAAGCCTCAACAATAAGAAGTGCATTAGCAGTTTAAGAACCAACCAAAACCTCCATGCCTTTGCCTTGCCTTTGGTGCACATATTCTTGGTGCACCGCTTTTACAATATGAAAAAAACAAACACACAAAAAATATTTCTTTGTAAAAAAGAGGGTTGGCTTTAGTTGTCTGTGTAAATGACATGGCTAAAATATCGAAGGGGCAAATGCACATAACAACTGCAACCGAAGGTATCCCTGTGTGCATTACATTACATTTAGGCTTAGTCTCTATATCTTTACATCCGCAGAGCCAGCTGCAGAAACAGTAAGAGAAGCATAATCTAATCCTTAATATAATATATAAATGTATGAGCTAATAAAACTTTTCAGACTTGTGTTCTTAACCCAGACAGTTCCATCACATTCTGCATAGAGAGTTGAGCATACCAGGGAAACCTACCACCATGTAACGCAGTAAAGATCTGTCAAATAGCTGTATAAAGAGTGTTAACTTATTTGAAACAAATTTATGCCTTTATCCATAAGGTCTATTAAAAAGCGTTTGTGGGAAAGAAAAGACAACATTCAACCATCTGAATGAAGGCCGGGTACCTAAAATTGACTCACATTATTGGCATTAAAGCACAAAATATGATGGAACCTTGCAGGTAATCAATTTACATGAAAATTGAGCCCATGCTGTAAGAACTTGGTTAGGCTGGATGGTAAATGGTCCATCGGGAGAAAACAGTTCAGACATGGAAACAGCCACAGAAGCTGTCAAAAGGATCTCCATGGCCAACCTGGTGAATCTGTGGGATTTGAATGAAAAGGTCTTTGAAGGAAATTGTCAGAAGAGGACAAATAAATTTGTTTAAATTGCATCCATCAGAATGTCTTCTTATCTCATCTCAATATCCATCCATCCATTATCTTCCGCTTTATGCTCTATTGGGGTCGCGGGGGGGGGGGGGTTTCCCCATGCCCATCCAGGGGAGAACGTTTCAGGTGCTGGGCAGATACACCCAGGACAGGACGCCAATCTATCACTGGGCACACACTCACTCACTCACACAAGCACACACTATATGGGGCAATTTGGAGAATTCAATTGACCTTGATCCATGTTTTTGGACTGTGGGAGGAAACCGGAAAACCCGGTGGAAACCCACGCGGACACGGGGAGAACATGCAAACTCCACCCAGATTGGGATTCGAACTGGAAATCTCTAGTGCTGAGAGGAGAACATGCTAACCACTAAGCCACCGTGACACCCCTCGCATGAACCAATACATTAATACAAGTGCCATCTAGAGGAAGGTTGGTGTCACAACTGGTACTATAACACGTGTTCAACACAGAGTCTCAAAAAGTGTCCAATAACACCAGAAGCAGTCACTAGATTTGTCGCTAGTACCTTAAAAAAATAAGCCACTAGGTGGTTTGAAAAGTTGCTTAATATAGTAACAAAGCAGATAAGTTGTTGTCACAGAAAACATTAGGGGTTCACGCATGCGCACAATGTTCAATTGTTCGATTGTTCACCCATTTCACGCGTCTCATAGCCCAATAACCCGGTGACGTGCAGAGGTTATCACTTTTCTATTCGTATGTGCGTAAATCCTTATTATCATACATTTAAAAGACATAGTCGTGTAAAAATACTTATTTATGACTACAAATATATATATATTCATTCATTCATTATCTCCCGCTTATCCTCTATTAGCGTCGCGGTGGGGTTCCCCATGCCCATCCAGGGGAGAACGTCTCGGGCGCTGGGCAGATAGACCCAGGACAGGGCGCCAATCCATCACTGGGCACACACTCACTCACACAGACACACTCTAAATGGGGCAATTTTGAGAATTCAATTAACTTGATCCATGTTTTTGGACTGTGGGAGGAAACCGGAGAACCCAGAGGAAACCCACGCAGACACGGGGAGAACATGGAAACTCCACCCAGATGGGGATTCGAACCGGGAATCCCTAGTGCTAAGAGGCGAATGTGCTAACCACTAAGCCACCGTGCCCAAATATATATATATATATATATATATATATATATATATATATATTTTTTTTTTTTTTTTTAATTATTTAACTTAAGGCCCAAAGATGTGGAGGCTGACTGTAGTCACTGTTTGAAAATAAGATAATAAGAAATAAAAAAAAAAAAGAGAAATAAGTAATAAATAATTACCCTCATGCCTTCAAAGCGTGACAGAGCTCGGAGAGGTCTCAGGGCTCGCAGTGTACGAAGCGATTTAATAGCCCCACTGTTGGCCACTAAGCTTATGAAAGAAACCTAGATACACAAACATAAACACACGCACACACACACACACACACACAAATAAAGGGTTAACAATACATGTAATTAATATTATTAGCAGCTGCCACAATCAATTCCCAGCTAACTCTTTATATTAAACATCCAATTTGGCTGTATTCAGGTTTGCCATAAACATATACACTAGAAACAAGCATTTAAATCATAAAAATTGAGACATAATTATGTATTTGTTGATTTGTTTGTTGGAGAGGAAAGCATCACAATTTCTAGGTTACAATTTCAATCATATGATCCAGATGCTTGTGTAAAGTTTGCATATTTTGTTTATGTCTATAATAATAATAAAAAAAAGGTAAAATACATACCCCAACTATTAAAAAGTCAAGCCAGCACCAGGCATTGGTGAAATATTTAGCAAATCCATAGGCCAGCCATTTTAAAAACATTTCCAAAATGAAGACAAAGGTAAAGACTTTATCTGCGTATTCCAAAATCACCTTTATTGTCTTCCTTGTGTCGATGTAAATGTCTTCAAACGCCTAAAAAAACGACACTCAGATGTTAAAAGGAAATAAAAAATAATAATATTCATCATCTTTATGTGCACAATAGGCTAACCACTACCTAAGCACTTCATTGCCAATCACTTCAATCAGATCGATTGACTAAACACACAAAAACCCGATCACGAAAACAAACCAATAAACACCAAAGGTTAATTAAATAAAAACGATGAAATGAACACATAGGTAATACATGCCCTAGGCGCTTATGACAAGGCTGACATAAATCAATAAATTATTGCTGCATATTACATGACATCTCCACATATAATAATTATATTATATGCAGCATTTCTTTATTTTATTATAAAGCATGTAAAAGGTACCCCCTTATTCTTGGCAAGTAACAGCTTCACTACTTGTAGCCATGCTACTAAAAGACATCCTATAACTCATGTAGACTTTGAATTTTTATATGATCAGATTACTTAAGTGCATGTAAACCAGCTGATCCAATTATTGTCATTATCTGATTTCGAGGAGTTACACAATCATTACACACACTCACACACCCCTCACCAGAGCAGCACTGCTCAGCAGAATCATAAATATGATGAATGACTCAAACCAGTTGTGTTCCACTATTTTGAAGCAGGTGTGTCTGATGCTCCACCATGTCTTCCAGCCACCCTTCTCAACATTTACTTGGCAACATCTGAACCTCCTTACACAACCTATTAAACAGATATAATAGTGAGCATGATTAAATACATATATTTGACTTAAGTACTATATATATATATATATATATATATATATATATATATATATATATATCATAAACATATATCATCTCATTATCTTCTGCTTCATCCTATACTAGAGACTAGGGTTGCGATGGGGAGGGGGGTTCCCATCCTCATCCAGCGAAAAGCTTTTTGGCCGCTGTGCAATTACACCCAGGAAAGAGTGCCTATCCAAAGCTGGGCACACTCACTCACACACACACACACACACACACACACACACACACACACACACACACACACACACACACACACACACACACACACACACACACACACACACACCCCCCCCCCCCCCCCCCCCCCCCCCCCCCCCCCCCCCCCCCCCCCCCCCCCCCCCCCCCCCCCCCCCCCCCCCCCCCCCCCCCCCCCCCCCCCCCCCCCTGTATATGTGTATGTATATATAAGTATGTGTATGTATATATAAGAAGGAGTTTGGGTATGTGCTTTTCTAATAATGCTTTTTTGTCAAGCTTTCCTAAAAACATTACATAAAAAAATGTGTTTTTTTATTTTTTCCTTATAATTGTATTTATTGTTATTATAGCTGACTTTAAATACAAAATACTATAAATATTTTATAGGAGCAGCACGGTGGTTTAGTATTTAGCATATTCGCATATCAGCTGGGGATCCAGGTTTGAGTGGGTCTGGGTGGAGTTTTCATATTCTTCATATTGCCCCATATAGTGTGCATCTGTGTGAGTGAGTGATAAAGACAGTCCAGTAATAGATTGGCACCCTGTCCAGGGTGTACATGCCCTGTGCCTTATGAAGGATTAAGCATAAGATAATGAATTAAAAATATTTAATGATAAATTTCACAAATCTGTTGTAATATACACACTGTTAATTATCCTGTATCATATTGCGTTACTTTGTGAAAAACAAGTTATCCATTTATTATGAGAAACTTTAAACAGGGGCGGCACGGTGGCTTAGTGGTTAGCACGTTCGCCTCTCAGCGCTAGGGATTCCCGGTTCGAATCCCCATCTGGGTGGAGTTTCCATGTTCTCCCCGTGTCTGCGTGGGTTTCCTCCGGGTTCTCCGGTTTCCTCCCACAGTCCAAAAACATGGATCATGGTCAATTGAATTCTCCAAATTGCCCCATATAGAGTGTGTCTGTGTGAGTGAGTGTGTGCCCAGCGATGGATTGGCGCCCTGTCCTGGGTCTATCTGCCCAGCGCCCGAGATGTTCTCCCCTGGATGGGCATGGGGAACCCCACCGCGACCCTAATAGAGGATAAGCGGAAGATAATGAATGAATGAATGAACTTTAAACAGTATTCTCATTTTCCCTGTGTAAATAATTTTTTTTCCTCACTGTGTGTAAAGCAGGCCTCGGGGTCGTCAGATTCTTCAATCTCAAACTCGAGTGAATCTGTTCTATTTTTGATGGGACGAAGATCAACTGTACTTCCATCTGAGGAGCTTGTTACATCTGAAAGCTTATGCAAGAGCAATGCACACACACACACACACACACACACACACACACACACACCCACACACACACACACACACACACACACACAAACATTCATTCTCATTTGAAGCAGACCAGGTCCATAACCATGTATGAAGAACATGCAAATGTACTAGAACAAACCTATGGGATACGAGTCACAAAAGCTTGACTTGAAAGGCTCATTTTATTACTTTCCAACTACGGTCACCGAGGTGGGTCTCCATGCCCGTGCCCCATGCCCAAGTTTCGGGCGCTGATACATCCATTGGTGGGCACACACTCACTCACACATTTACACACACCCGCTTTATAGGTTTAATTTGGATATGGGCAATTTAGAGCAGCCAGTTTACCTTGAATCTATGTTTTTGGACATGGACATAAAAACTGCACCCACATTTTGGGATTTGAACCTGGATCGCCGACTCAGCCACAGTGCCGCCCACACATCAAATCAAAGTGTGGGCTATTTCAGAAGCATACTGCTTCTGAAAGCAGTTCCCCATGCCCATCCAGGGGAGAACGTTTCGGGCGCTGGGCAAATACACCCAAGACAGGGCGCCAATCTTTCGCTGGGCACACACTCACTCACACAGACACACACACAAACACACTCTATATGGGGCCATTTGGAGAATTCAATTGACCTTAATCCATGTTTTTGGACTGTGGGAGGAAACCGGAGCACCCGGAGGAAACCCATGCGGACACCCATGCGGGGAGAACATGGAAACTCCACCCAGATGGGGATTTGAACTGGGAATCCCCAGCACTGAGAGGCTAACGTGCTAACCACTGAGCCACTGTGCCGCCCCTTATGTTTTATTATATTACCCAATTATTTTACACATGCACAAATGCTTCAAATCTCTACGATATCAAATCTTGATTAGAAAAAACAAAATGAATCTGTTCAAAAATACATTTAGCTAACTTACCTCTTTCTCTTCATAAAGGTCTGAAGAGAAACTGCTGGAATCATCCATGTTGTGACCCTCAGAGTCAGAGTCTTCAATTGCTATGGGCACAGTGACAGTAATACTGCGGTCGTAGATGAACTCCTCAGAGGCACTGTCGGCCCCCAATGTCACCTTTGTCGATCCGGGGTATTTTTTCAGCTCAACTGTTGTATGTTTGGAGGGATCAGTGACCTTCTTGCTTTTTTTCTGATCTTGGTCTTTGCTGATTATCTTTTTCTTATTTTGTGTTAGACAACCGCTATGAAAAATGTTCCACATGTAGGCTTTGATGCAGGCTATACCCTTATGAATGCGTGCGATGGCAATCTGCAGGTTGTTTGCTTTCTTTTCCGTATTTGTGGCTGCAAGGTTGTCTGCACTGAATGAGCTGAGCAGCAAGGCCAGGAAGAGGTTCAATACCTAGAACAGAAGAGCACAATTAAACCTTTAATTGTTTTTGGAAACTCCAGGTCGAGTTTCCAGGTCTTCATGAGTTTTCTCAGACAGAAAGGTAAATCAGCTGCCCCTATATAGTGTATGTGTTTGTTGTGAGTGAGTGCCAAGGGATGGAATGGAACTCTGTCCTGGGTGTATCTGCCCAGTGCCCAAAATCTCTCCTTGTTGGGCATGGGGAAGTCCCTAGTAAAGGTTTAAGCTGAAGATAATAAGATGAAGGGCGACACAGTGGCTTAGTTGTTAGCAAGTTCTCTTCTCAGTACTAGGGATTCCCGGTTCGAATCCCCATCTGGGTGGAGTTTCCATGTTCTCCCTGTGTCCACGTGGGTTTCCTCTGGGTTCTCCAGTTTCCTCCCACAGTCCGAAAACATGTATCAAGTCAATTGAATTCTCCAAATTGCCCTATATAGAGTGTATTTGTGTATTTGAGTGAGTGTGTGCCCAGAGATAGATTGGCGCCCTGTCCTGGGTGTATCCGCCCAGTGCCCGAGACGTTTTCCCATGGATGGGCATGGGGAACCCCACTGCGACCCTAATAGAGGATAAGCGGAAGATAATGGATGGATGGATGTTTTTATTGCGATGTATCGTCCCATCCCTACTTATAAGTATAACAACTGTTAAAACAACAACAACGATAAAATATGCATACCACAAGATTTCCCATCACCATGACTGAGAGGAACACAGTTAGGCACATGGGAGGCATTCCAGTAAATTGCATGCAGTCCCACATGGTCTCAATCCACTCTCCACACAGCACACGGAACACAATCAGAAAGGAGTGAAAGAAATCAGCCATGTGCCAGCGAAGGGGATCGGTCGGCGATGATCTGTCTTTGTAACTATTTCCAAACAATTGCATGCCAACCACAGCAAAAATGAAAACAATGATGGCAAGGACGAGTGTCAGGTTGCCGAGAGCTCCCACCGAGTTGTGAATGATTTTGATCAGCATGTTTAACGTGGGCCACGACTTGGCCAGTTTAAAAACTCTCAGCTAGAATGAAAATATAGAACTGTTTAGAATATATTACAACCACCTTTTTAGAAAGCATCGTTAATATAATTAAATTAGTTTCATTAACACTTGAAATAAATCAACTGGTTATACCACATTAAAAATCCAATTAGTACAATAATAGTGTTACTTACCAGTCGGAATGATCTTAGAATAGACATGCCAGGTAAGTCTTCCAACAAAAACTCCATTAAACTCATAGTGACAATAATACTATCAAATATATTCCAGGGTTTCTGGAAGTAGTAATAGGGGTCCATGGCTATGATCTTAAAAACCATCTCAGCTGTGAAGATTCCTGTAAAAACCTGAATATAAATGTTTTTAAATATTTTTCGAAATGTTACAATGCTTAGAAAGATGGGAAAATATACAAAAATAATAGAACTTACATAGTTTCCTCCGGTGAGCACTTCTTTAAACGATGGAGGTGGAGGGTAGTGCTCCATGGCCATAAAAACCGTGTTCAAAATAATGCAGAATGTGATAAACAGATCCACAAATGGGTCCATCACAATTATGTGGATGATTTTCTTTAGTTTGACCCATGCCGGCACACAGTCCCATATGAGATAGGTTTGTGCAAACTTGTACCAAATTGGGTGGCACTTTTGCCGTGACTCTTCCAGCTCTAGAACATCAAACAACATTTATTAATAGTCATTTGAAAGGCCAATGATAAAAAATAACACCGAACAAAATAATTTATGGTTAAATAATGTGATGCCTCGCCTCTCAGCACTAGGGATTCCCGGTTCGAATCCCCAACTGGGTGGAGTTTCTACCCGTGTTCTCCCCGTGTCCGCGTGGGTTTCCTTTGGGTTCTCCGGTTTCCTCCCACAGTCCAAAAACATGGATCAAGTCAAATTGAGTTATCCAAATTGCCCCATATAGAGTGTGTTTGTGTGAGTGAGTGTGTGCCCAGCGATAGATTGGCGTCCTGTCCTGGGTGTATCTGCCCAGCGCCCGAGACGTTCTCCCCTGGATGGGCATGGGGAACCCCCCCCCCCGCAACCCTAATAGAGGATAAAGCGGAAGATAATGAATGAATGAATGAATGAATGAATGTGATGCCTGTGGTGGTGTGGTGGCGTAGAGGTTAGCACCTATACCTCTCGGTGCTTTGCCTACCTTCCATAGTGTTTGTGATCACACTAGCAACACTCAGGGCTCTTTCTCTGGTGTTTTGAACATCTAAAAATCCTGGTGATGGTTCTTCTGAGTAATATCTCCTTCTATACTCCCCCGAGCCCTTTGAAGAAAAGAACAATTGCAAAGATACGCCATGTCAGCACTGTTTAATCATTTGGACTTTATTTACAGAGTTTTACCTTTTTTTTGGTTTGGTGTTTGTTAATGATATCGCGTCCTTAAGTTATTGCAAGTTATGGATTTGGGATCAAATACTTATAAAGTCTAGTTCTGGTCCTTAAATCTTATTGGCTGAGCCATTTGTCCAGCCATAACATTATTAACAATAACCCACACCTCTCAGCGCTTCACATTTGTATCAATGCGTGATATACATAATTTGTGTTTATAATCTGTGTTTATAGTGTAGTATTTAATTTAACCAGAACTTTTTAGTCAGTATTTACTTTAAAAACCAGACTAGATTACGTCGTGGAAGAAGTGAGTGTGTGCCCAGCGATAGATTGGCGCCCTGTCCTGGGTGTATCTGCCCAACGCCCGAGACGTTCTCCCCTGGATGGGCATGGGGAACCCCTCCCCCCACCCCGCGACCCTAATAGAGGATAAAGCGGAAGATAATGAATGAATGAATAATATCACATGTGTAACATGAGATAGGAATGAAATTATGAGTCACGGACCCCGATTACCCTGTTATTTTAATTACTTTATTTTATTTTTTTTAATTATGTATTTAAATTGAAATTTTGAAGAAGAAATGAGAATTTCTTAGTGTAAATTAGTGTAAATTTACTTCATTTCTGTTCCATTCACATAAGCTGTGTTTTTTCCTATCACGTGGTTTCCATAAGCGTATATATTCCCTGCCTTTTATTTTGTCGATGTTGGATGGATGTCGGCTGTGCATGCTATGTCTGTTACCCTTCTGCCTTAAAACTATTTATTTCCTCTACTTCCACTAAGATTCTTCTTTTCAGTCTATATATGGATTTCAGTGTGAAATAGCATTTTATTAACGTTTTTTGTGTTGTTACTATTACGAATAAAAGAAAGAAGGATATGTGTATTTCAAACACTTGTGACTGCTATTATATTCTAAAAGGAAGTGATGTGAGAGGTACATAAGTTTTGGCCATGACTGTAACACATTGTATGAGAAGGTCCTATAGTGCATGCTCAAATAAGAACAGCCTGTCCGGAACTTTTATTGTCTTACATTGACATCTGTCGGTATCTTCTCCACTGTCAGTTCAGGGAAAATCAAACCAGCAGGAGAGCTAGGCAGTGAGTTCCCAGACACCATGCCATTATACTCCATGGAGCAGTGCACTTTTCCATTTGGTTGCAGTAAAATCCGTGGTGTGAGGCTGCCGGTGCTGTAAAGTCGGTCAGAGCGACGTGGCAGAAACAATGAACCTCGACGACTGCTGGGTTCTTCAAATGCACTGTGTTCATCATCTGCAAAGCCGTTATCTGATCCCAGACGTCCACGAAAACTGAAGATGCTTGTCCTGCTGTTTCTTCGTGGGCTTAAGCCTGAGCCCTGGATGCTGATGAGGGACTAAAAAAAAAAGCCTTAGGCTCAGCTCATATTATAAGCATATAATGAGACTCTGTTCACATTAAATTTATTGTTGTAAAATACTTTCAATGTTTTCAATATTAATGTAAGTTATATATATAATGATAATAATAATAAATATAATTCTCTTATCAGTTAGTTAAATAAGTTACCTTGTATTGTAGTAAAATTATTTATTTGGTCACACTGATCTTTTAAAGTATATGGATTTATGTATATTGTCCCATTAGATAGACTTAAATGCATTTGTTTTGTTTTGTAAAAATAAAAGTTATATTATATTATATTATCTAAAAAGCCACAACACAAATATATGAATGCAATAAAAAAAGTTGTTAATTCAGTTATTAACAGTCATTGAATAATTCAAATAATTATTAATAATTGAAATTATTTAGGGCGGCACGGTGGCTTAGTGATTAGCATGTTCTCCTCTCAGCGCTGGGGATTCCTGGTTCGAATCCCCATCTGAATGGAGTTTCCATGTTCTCCCCGTGTCTGCGTGGGTTTCCTCCGGGTTCTCCAGTTTCCCCCCACAGTCCAAAAACATGGATCAAGTCAACCGAGTTTTCCAAATTGCCCCATATAGAGTGTGTCTGTGTGAGTGAGTGTGTGCCCGGAGATAGATTGGTGTCCTGTCCTGGGTCTATCTGCCCAGCGCCTGAAACCTTCTCCCCTGGATGGGCATGGGGAACCCCCCCCGCAACCCTAGTAGAGGATAAAGCAGAAGATAATGAATGAATGAATGAATGAATGAATGAATGAATGAATGAATGAATGAGTAAAATTATTTATTTGTAATCTTGGCGATACAGTGGCTTAGTCTGCTTAGTCAGCATGTTCGCCTCTTAGTGCTGGGGATCCAGGTTCGAATCCCAACATGCGTGGAGTTTCCATGTTCTCCTCATGGTAAATTGAATGCTTTAAATTGCCCCATATAGAGTGTGTTCCCTGTAATAGATTGGGCGCCCTGTCCTGGGTGTATCTGCCCTACGCACAAAACATTCTCCCATCCAGAGGGAGACCTCTAACTGCATATCTCTCAGATTCAACGGCACTAAATTCAACAGCTATCTTAAAATTAACAAAGAGTTCAGATTAAGCCTCTGGCAAGTGGCAGTACGTGCTAATGACAGTAATCAATACGCCATATAAAAATTTGTTGTTCAACATTGTGCAAAAAGCATGAAGGTAAGAAAAAAAAAGTCTTACCTGATGTGTAGTCCTATCGTATGATAGTCGGTTTTCATTTAAAGAAAAACTGAAGGCGGGTCTTGTAATCACATTTCCTGAATCACATTTGTCAGTCTTTTCAGTGTACTCTTTTTCATCTTCCTCCACTTTTTGTTTCCTCTTTTTTCTTTGGTTGCATCGTTCCTTGGCACTTTTGGAACTGAATTTAGACGCCTCAGAGGAACTCTCTCCACTAACATCACCAGTTTCACACAATGTCACTACCAACTTAGAAAAATGCATGAGTTAAAATGCGAAATGTAACAATTTATATGAATACATAAAGTATTTTATTTTATTTTACTAAGCAATGTACAGAATAAAATAAAAAACACACCACTTAGTAAGCGGTACTGATAAGGCCTTTGCAATCCATTTTAATGTTTAAAGATATCTAAAGGGATGGCAAAGTGGCATAGTGGTTAGCTTGATTTCCACAAGGGCTTCCAGGTTCGAATCCTAATCTGGGTGGAGTTTTCATGTTCTCCCTGTGTCGGCATGGGCTTTCTTTGGGTTCTGTGGTTGGGTTTAGGTTTTCTCCCACAGACCAAAAACATGGATTTAGAGTAAACTTGCTGCTCTAAATTGCCCCTAGCAACCATTGCTTATGAGGGATTATAGTAGATGTGGCAACAATTGTTTTACCTTCAACTTTTTAGGTCTACAATTACAGACTATAGATCATCTGTTTATTTACATACATTGTCACTCTCCTTTACTTTGTTCTCTAATGAGTTCACCACAAAGTGTAATGTGGCATGTAAAAGATAAACCCAAGGAACATGAGGCATCCCTCATCCACTCTTCAAAAACATGTAGAAGAACCCCAGGTTTAATTATTAATAATTTAAATAAACATGGAAACTCCACTCAGATTGGGAATCAAACCTGAATCCCCAGGACTGAGAGATGAATGTGTTAACCACTAAGCCATCTTGTCACCCCAACCAAAATCAAATAAATGTGACAGTAAAGTGTAAGGCCCCCACAGCTATATGTGCTCAACCTCTGTGCATGCATCTTAAGCCAGGGGATGGTGTTCTGGGTATCCTCCTTCACCTATATATGAGCAGGACTGAGCTCCTGCAGTCTGTGGTTCTACCTGGCAGCCTCAGATAAACTGATGCATTGAGTCCCAGCAGGTGGATTCAATTGGATTAAAGTCTGGATAATGATGCTTTAATGCTTTCATCATCATCTAGAAACTCCCTACACTATCTGGCTGCTTGAGAATAGGTGCTGTCCTGCACTGAGAGGAACCTCGCATCACTGCACCGGCATCAGTTCAGACATTGGCTCTGAGAATTTTATCATAACAGCAGACAGACTGTTGGTTATCATAAAAGTCATCAGATGTTTTTGCGAGTAACATAACATTCCCCATTGTTTTGCCCACCCAAAATTAAATTTTTTTTTTACGTTTGCACATATGCTTACTGTGAACCTTTGTTTATCTGTGTGGAGAATAATGTTCCACAGCAGTCCTGCCAATTCTGTGTTCTCTGACGTGTACAAATTGTGTTGCAGAGTGTTGAATCACAAACACAGGTCCAAATTTAATAAGCAGACTAATAATAACCTCTATTTGGTAATATACTTTACCATGATTGGAACATGTGTTACGCTTTGGACAGTAAAAGGTGTAAAAGCAATGCTTGTGTGACTAAAAACACAGTGATGAGTAGTTCTCATCACTACACGAGTCTGCGTCCTTTATTTTCTCCGGGTCACATCTACAGCGCCATTTTCATGTTTATTTCAGACTATTTTAGGTCATTTTGTAAAGTTTTGGCATCGTTGGGTTGAAGAGCACTAATGTGAACGCACCTGCGCTTCCAACTGTTGCCTCTTCAGCTGTTCCATCATCGCCTGAAATTCCTCCTCTTTCCGCTGAGCTTCTTCGATTGTGGCCAGGTTCTGCTCATCATAGGCCATAGCCACCACAGCCAAAATAAGATTGACAAGGTAGAAGGAACCAAGAAAGATCACCAGCACGAAGAACAGCATGTAGACTTTTCCTGAAGCTCGAAGTGTCTGCAAAAGAAACTCGCAATCAGCGCCATTTAAACCGACACACAGAACTATAACGTTTCTGATTAAATGCTGTGTGGAACTGTTCGACAAAGAATTATGCTTTAGATCATGCACCTGAGCAAGAAAAAATAAATACACAGCAATATGAACCTAGGATGTAGAGATGCCTGGCACTAATTAAGCACTAATTATGTTGCAATATGAAATCAATTTCCTCTGTAATTTTATTGATAATGCTCCTGTCACATTTGAAAGCAGATTTAGTTGTTGTCAAATAGATTTTTGCTTTCCAAATCATTAGAGTATCAAACAGAACTCAAGTCATGTTGTTCATTAGACAGACAGATAGATAGACAGACAGATAGACAGACAGACAGACAAACAGATAGATAGATAGATAGATAGATAGATAGATAGATAGATAGATAGATAGATAGATAGATAGATAGATAGATAGATAGATAGATAGATAGATAGATAGATAGATAGATAGATAGATAGATAGATTGGGCAGATACACCCAAGGCATTGGGCAGATACACCCAAGACAGGGTGCCAATCTATTGCCGGGCCCACACTCACTCACTCACTCACTCACTCACACAGACACACTCTATATGGGGCAATTTGGAGAACTCAATTGAACCTGAACTAGAAGCACTGCTGTAATGTGAAGAACATGTGTGCAAAAGTGAACAAAATATAGCATCAGACTCAGAATGGGTTACCAAACTCAACAGCAGACTCAATCATTTCTCATTTTAGCAATTAGTATTATTTTTATTTAGACCATTTATTCACTCAATTATCCATCCATCCATCCGTCCATTATCTTCCGCTTTATCCTCTATTAGGGTTGCGGGGGGGTTCCCCATGCCCATCCAGGGGAGAATGTTTCGGGCACTGGGCAGATACACCCAGGACAGGGTGCCAATCTATTGCCGGGCCCACACTCACTCACACAGACACACTCTATATGGGGCAATTTGGAGATTTCAACTGACTTGATCCATGTTTTTAGACTGTGGGAGAAAACCAGAGAACCCGGAGGAAACCCACGCGGACACGGGGAGAACATGAAAACTCCACCCAGATTGGGATTCGAAACAGGAATCCATAGTGCTGAGAGGAGAACATGCTAACCACTAAGCCACCCTGCCCTAAAGTAAACATATGTATGTATATATCCATCCATCCATTATCTTCTGCTTTATCCTCTACTAGGGTCGTATATGTATATATGTGTACTGTATATAAAAGTGTATGTAAAACAGTGTCAATATTAATTATGTCCAGTAGGGAGGGTGTTCTAAAGTGATCATAGCGCAAGAAAAAAGTTTATTGATTTGTCTTATTTGACCTTCCAGCCCGAACTAGGAGAATAATAAAACCTGAAAACTCTATAATGGTTTCAGTCCCATTCACTCTGATAACACCATTAAAATGAACTATAAACTGCACTGAACATAAAGATACGTGGAAGGATACACAAAATATACACATACCTGTTGATAAAGACTTTCCCAATAGTCTTGAGTCATCAGTCTGAAGAGAGAGAGAAAGGCCCATCCAAAGTGGTCGAAACTAGTGTAGCCAAAATTTGGGTTAATACCTGCTTTTTCACAGACAAACCCATCTGGGCAGGTTCTGAAGCAGAGGAATAAAACATTTTTTTATTAAAACATATAAATGAATTTTAGAACATGAAATCTGACGCTTATTGTTTAACAACAGGTCATGTGGGACAGTAACATTATTACATTATTAGTTTCAACTCTCACAAATAGTATGCGAACCAAAATGTTTTCTTGACATGCATTAGTAGTGGACTTTGTAAATACGGTTGACTTACCCAGCATCATAACTCTTCCCGCAAATCAGAGGGTCTTTCGCATTCTCTAATTTATAATAATTCTCTGTTTTAAAACACAAACATATGTTAGATTTTTGTCACATGAAATGCACTGCAATGTTCTCTTACAGGGTTAACTAAGTATCCACATAGCAACTAACCTATGAATAACCAATACTCAACTGAGATTTACACTGTGGACCTGAAGTCGAATAATACATTTAATTTTACTATAACTGTTTTTTTTAGAATGGACGGCATGGTGGCTTAGTGGTTTAACATGTTCTCTCAGCGCTAGAGATTACCCATTTGAATCCCAATCTGGGTGGAGTTTACATGTTCTACCCGTGTCCGCATGGGTTTCCTCCGGGTTCTCCGGTTTCCTCCCAAAGTCCAAAAACATGGATTGAGATTAATTTAATTCTCCAAATTGCCCCATATAAAGTGCGTCTGTGTGAATGAGTGTGTGTCCAGTGATAGATTGGCACCCTGTCCTGGGTGAATCTGCCCAGCGCCCGAGACGTTCTCCCCTGGATGGGCATGGGGAACCCCCCGTGACCCTAGTAGAGGATAAAGTGGAAGATAATGAATGGATATATAATTGAGTGAATAAATGGTCTAAATAAAAATAATACTAATTGCTAAAATGAGAATTGATTGAGTCTGCTGTTGAGTTTGGTAACCTATTCCGAGTCGATGCTTGTGTACTTTACACATGTTCTTTACATTACAGTAATAGCACTTACGGCTGTCGTTAAAATATAGTATTTTATCCGTCTCGTTTAAAAACCATGTTGATGCATTCGTTGTTCCATTCTCCGGAATCCTTAAGCATTTATTCTTCAAGTTTCCTTTGAAGATCTGTAGGCCAATCAGGGCGAATACACTTAGACAAAAAAGGGTCAAAATCATCACATCCTTAAGCTTCTTTACCGACTGAAACAGAGCTCGTACAATGGTTTTCAGGCCTGCAGGCAACAGACAGTCAGAATTTTATTCAATGTTAATGAAAATGAGGAAAATCAAGTTATATATTATATCTTATAAACATGATGCCAAATGAATCACACCATGATTTAATTTCCACTCCAGCACTACTGCCACATAATTCACAGCTTTTTAGCTTTTGTTTTGCAGCTTTGTGCATTTAGCCCTCATTAGCACCGGGACGGCGGCACGGTGGCTTAGTGGTTGGCATGTTCTCCTCTCAGCGCTAGGGATTCCCGGTTCGAATCCCCATCTGGGTGGAGTTTCCATGTTCTCCCAGTGTCCGCGCGGGTTTCCTCCGGGTTCTCCGGTTTCCTCCCACAGTCCAAAAAACATGGATCAAGTCAATTGAGTTCTCCAAATTGCCCCATATAGAGTGTGCCTGTGTGAGTGAGTGTGCGCCCAGTGATAGATTGGCGCCCTGTCCTAGGTATATCTGCCAGCGCCCAAAACGTTCTCCCCTGGATGGGCATGGGGAACCCCTCCCGCGACCCTAATAGAGGATAAAGCGGAAGATAATGGATGGATGAATGAATGAATAGCACTGGGACACATAGTGTAATAAAATGTCATTTTGTTCACTTTATTAAATTTAACTGAAATTATTAGCCTACATACAGTATACAAGGTACTTGGAAAGGCGCTATATAAAAGGAACATATTATTACTGTTGTTATAAAAACAGCTTATCAGCTGGGTTAATAAATAATAAATTAAATCCATGCTACATAGCTCCATATTACTTTTAAATACTGAAAATCAAGTTTAATCCTACCTGGAATTACAGATATTGTTTTCAAGGCTCGAACCACTCTAAAAGACCTCAGTGCCGAGAGTTTACCCATATTTGGTGTAACCTCTGTTACATACCTGAAAATAGAAATGTTTGTAGAACATAATGATGAGATATTGAACTATATAAAAATAACTTTTCAAAGTCTTTTTTGAAGCGTTTTCTCACTTCACAGGGCTAAAAAACAGAGGAAACCAAATGCTTATTTGCACTGAATGATTTAGTTCCATGCATGATATCAGATCCACTTAGAACAGGTAAGTATCTAGGCTAAATCAATAAGATCATATGTACCACAGACTTAGGGTAATTAAACATATCCATCAAATCAAGTATGCTTTTATTGACTGGCACAAAGTTGTTGACTGTAGAGAGATATGTCTATCTTTAATCGATACGACTGTCCTTCTCATATAACATTCAGTCAGAATTCCAAGGCAAGAACTGAGAGCTAATCCAGTGTGACTTATTATTTAACACCAAAGTATAAAGAAAGATATATTTAAAACACCATATGTTACATGTGTGTATGCTTTTCTGTACTTACGCCATCACAATAACCGTGAGGTCCAGCCAGTTAAATGGATCTCTGAGGAAGGTGAACTTTTGCATGAAAAAGCCCCTAGATAACATCTTTACCAAAGCCTCAAACGTATAAATCCCCGTAAATACAAACCTAAAGAAACAAGAATATATCCAACACCATGTTACATACATGTCAGTGTTAAAATTTGGGTCAGTCTTTATGATTTAACTTTACATTGTAAATGTAAATATTATTATAGGATCTTCAACCTAAAATTTCAAGTGCTTATACAGTATGTTCACAGGGGTCTGGTGTGCTACGGAATGATTACTGTAAAAAAAATCCATCCATCCATCCATCCATCTTCTGCTTTATCCTCTATTAGGGTCGTGGGGGGGTCACCCCATGCCCATCCAGGGGAGAATTTTTTTTTTTTTTGGGGGGGGGGGTTCCCCATGCCCATCCAGGGAAGAACGTTTCAGACGCTGGGCAGATAGACCCAGGACAGGGCCAATTTATCGCTGGGTACACACTCACTCACACAAACACACTCTATATGGGGCAATTTGGAGAACTCAATTGACTTGATCCATGTTTTTGGACTGTGGGAGGAAACTGGAGAACCCGGAGGAAACCCACGCGGACACGGGGAGAACATCCCTGTAAAAAAATGAGTTTTAAATAATATTCTAATTTATAACAAGTAACTTTAAATAACACTTACTCTACTATCCGAGACCAGCCTGTGCTGGAATCACCCTGCGTCATGAAAACACAGTTCGTAAGGATTGTGCACATAATTATTATGTTAAACCACCTGCAGACTTAAGTCAAGGATATTATTTTAATTCATTGTTTATATTACAGTTTATATTATTGCATGTTGTTTGAATTGTATAGAAAGGATACGAATGCACCAAAATCTTGAGGGATATTTTTCGTAGGGGGTTGAAGGGACTTAGAATAAAAAAGGCAGGCGTGGCACTGAATCGAAAGATTGTCTTCCCTTTGTTTACCACTATAAATGTCTAAAAACATTTGACAGAGAAACAAAGATAGAAGTAATTCATTATAAGAAAAGTTTCCTTTATTGTCACTGCACAGGGTGCAACAAAATTATTCAGAAATGCAAACAACAGGATATTGACACAATTTTAAGAATGAAACATAAGATGCAAGATAAAGTTCAGTCATCTAAATATGTGGAATAGTGTGATAGGATGTAGCAGCATTGTGATGTAGCATACAGTGTCCTATGTATGTTGTTTCTGAACATTTAGTGTCTGGATGGTAGTGTCAGTGTTGGGTGGTGTTAAGTTTTCTTATTGCACTGGTATGGAAGCTGTTCTTAAGTCTATAACTTTGTGATATGATGGATCTGTACGTTTTCCAAAGGGTCGGAGATCGAACAGATGACGTCCAGGGTGAGATGTGTCCTTTATTGTGACCTGAACAGTTGGCAGTCAACCATCCATCCATTATCTTCCGCTTTATCCTCTATTAGGGTCGCGGTGGGGTTCCCCATGCCCATCCAGGGGAGAACTTTTCGGTTGCTGGGCAGATACACCCAGGACAGAACGCCAATCCATCGCCGGACACACAATCACTCACACAGACATGCTCTATATGGGGCAATTTGGAGAATTCAATTGACCCTGGTTCATGTTTTTGGACTGTGGGAGGAAACTGGAAAACCAGGAGGAAACCCACACGGACACGGGGAGAACATGGAAACTCCACCCAGATTGGGATTCGAACCGGGAATCCCTAGCGCTGAGAGGTGAACATGCTAAACCACTAAGTCAATGATGATTTATTGCAATTATATAGTAATACTTATAAAAACATAGACATTTGGGGATTTAGTATGTGATGTAAGGCGGCACGGTGGCTTAGTGGTTAGCACATTCTCCTCTCAGCATTAGGCATTCCCAGTTCGAATCGCCATCTGGGTGGAGTTTCCATGTTCTCCCTGTGCCTTCGTGGGTTTTTGGACCCACAGTCCAAAAACATGGATCAAGTCAATTGAGTTCTCCAAATTGCCCCATGTAGAGTGTGTTTGCGTGCGTGTCTGTGTGAGTGAGTGTGTGCCCAGCGATAGATTGGCGCCCTGTCCTGGGTGTATCTGCCCAGCACCCGAAACTTTCTCCCCTGGATGGGCATGGGGAACCCCCCCGCGACTCTAATATAGGATAAAGCGGAAGATAATGAATGAATGAATGAGTATGTGATGTATAATCTCATTTTGTCTCAAAATCTTTGGATTTTTCCTGTTCTAGGGTCGCACTGGGCCAATACATCATTGGTCACACACTCTCTCAGACAGACAGACACTATATGGGGGCAATTAAGATTTCATCTTGAATCCATGTTTTTAGGCTGGGGAGGTGGGGGACAAGAGAATCCAGGACATTTGGAGAATATGGAAACTCCACAAAGATCGGGATTCATTCAAACCAAAAAAAAGGCGGATGTGCTGACCACTACACCACTATGACTAAATTTGACAACCTAGTACAACAATCGACTTTAAAATGACTTACTTTCTGATTGCGATAAAACGGATCCAGGTCCTCCAGTGGTGTGGACTCCATCCCTTTTGGAATATCTCCATAGATAAATGGCAATTTCTTTCCCACGGCTAGGTCAGTGTTTGGTCTTGGCTTTTCCTTAAGAGGATTATTCTCCTGTTCTACCTTGGTGTTCTTGAATTTTTCCTCTGCAATTCGATTTTCAATGGCCTTGAGGGATTCACGGGTAAACAGGCGAAAGCTTGTTGGTCCCGGTGGAGCAAGCACCTGCGCCATTTTTGCATTCTGTACCTTCAGACTAAGTTGCTTGTCTGTTATTAGGAAACGTTTCTACAGATAGAAAGAAGACAGTTACACAGTGCTCGTCTTTAAAAAACACAGAAACTCATTCATTCATTCATTCAATCATTATCTTCCGCTTTATCCTCTATTAGGGTCCTGGGGGGGGGGGGGAGGTTCACCATGCCCATCCAGGGGAGAACATTTTGGGCGCTGGGCAGATACACCCAGGACAGGGCACCACTATATGGGGCAATTTGGAGAATGGGGTGCCAATCTATCGCTGGGCACATACTTACACAGACATACACTCCCTATATGGGGCAATTTGGAAAATTCAATTGACTTGATCCATGTTTTTGGACTGTGGAGGAAACCCGAAAACCCAGAGGAAGCCCATGCGGACATGGGGAGAACATGGAAACTCCACCCAGATGGGGATTCAAACCGGGAATCCCTAGTGCTGAGAGGCGAACGTGCTAACCACCGTGCCGCCCAGAAACTCATTTTGGATAGAAAATTTATTCACTAAAGCAGTGGATATTAACATTGCATTTCCTGGACCCTTGAAATTCTGAGGATACAGCAAACCTTTTTTCTAAGCCTTAAGGGGTCATCAGGCAGCTATTCATATGCATAACGACCTACAGCCCACCCACCCCTTCTGCCTCACAGGTGAAATGCTGAATTCAAAAGTAAATTCCCTGAAATTCAGCCAAATGCGATGCAATAACAAACGTTCTGCAATGAAAGTTTGGTGAAATTGAACATACTTTCAGTGACTACAAATAAAATGAAACAGATATATACAGACATTCAAACTCAAACTAATTTTACTGCAAATTGTGTTTTTACTCCTAAATGTAGACTTACATACATATAGCTGTACCTACGTTTATTTTTAGAAGTCGTACTTTATTTTAGTTTAAATTGAAAACACAATAATTCAGTTGCGCCTCGATTTTGTTTCACATGCTTGTGTTTTTTGTAGCAATATGGTATGAGAGGGCGTGGCATTATTGTAAATAAATCACAAAAAATATGTTATTGTACACAAGGCATAGTTGAGTACAGTTACACCTCTTTCCCGTGATTTATTCACAATAATACACAACATGGGGGGCATGGTGAGCATGTTCGCCTCTCAGTGCTGGGGATCAGTCAGGTTTCCTCCAGGTTCTCCAGTTTCCTCCCGCAATCCAAAGATATAGATTGAATGCTCTAAATTGCCATTTATAGTGTGCAGATGTATCTTGTATATCTCTTTGTGGCTGAGTATGTGCCCAGTGATAGATTGGTGCCCTGTTCTGGGTGTGTTTGCCCAGCGTTCGAAATGTTCTCCCCTGGATGGGCATGGGAACCCCCCACCTCGCCACCCTAGTAGGAGATTAAGCGGAAAATAATGAAAGAATAAATACACAAACTCGAGTGCCTTATTGATTTTATAAAATGGTTACAAACACACTATATTTAAAAAAAAACAAGGTTTTTGGACTTTTGCTATGTAATCTAGTCCAATTTTTAATGTGAGCACTGATCATATTTTCGGTTTCTCTCACAATGAAATGTCTAGACTAGTGGCCAAATTATAGAACGCAGTTTATAAAAGATATTGGGAAATATAATCTATGATACATATCATATTGTGCTTCTTTTTTTTATAACTTGAGCAACTGTACCTTCTGCAATTTCCCCCTGAGATCAATAAACTATTTGATACTGATTCTTTGCATACCACCAGTGGTACATGTACCACAGGTAAAGAACATGAAAACATGAAAACCTTACCCAGATTGGGATTCGAACTATTAAAAAAATATTAGATTTTGTGTATTGAACTGCTGGTATTAATTGTGTCTCTCATTTCTCAATACAAGAACTTCATCTCATTCAACTTGTTTTCCGTAATAATCCACATTTCATTCATTTTTTAGCTCTACAACCAGAGAAGCAAGATGAAGTTTATATACAGATAAACAGGACATCATTGCCAGTGTAGGATTTACAGGAAAACCACCAAATATCCCACACAGTACTTCGACTGAGTGGTCCTGATGATCTACCCTTATCTCTTGAGCCCATTTAGGTTTTTAAAGTGCATCTACAAATTGCATCTTAGAGTACAAATTGCACTGAAAAAAACAGCATCCCAATGAAACAATTTGCTCTTGGTAATCGCAAACCAGAAAGTCAACGCTACAGAAAAGTTTAATAAAGCAATTACACATCCTCTGGGATAATACCAAGAAAAAAAAGTTTGGCAAATAAATAAATAAATGGGAAAAAAAACAGCTATTGTCACGTTCTGATGGGCAAAAGGTGGTTCAGAAGTATTCTTTACCGCAGAAGACACCGGGTGAAATCAGAATAAAGCCCAGGACATGACAGGGCCAGAACACATAGACTAAGGTTTAAAAACCTATATACAGAGAGAGGGGCTTATAAACCTACAAAAGTAAATCTGACATCGTCTGCTATAACCGGATAATCACTTAGATATTTGTAGGATAATCGCTTAAAGTTAGATTGACTCTCACCCCGTCTCTGTGGCCCCATAGTCTGGGGACTGTTCATTTGCCTCCTATCTTTCCCAATGTATTGCATATTCTGATTTTTCTCACTCCTTTCTTCCTCTCCTGTCTCCCCCACAGTATTATTGTAATGTATGTTTGGATGGATTGATGGCTCAGTTCGCTTTAGATGCACTTGCTACAAATTATATGTGACAATAAAGCTTATACCACTAAAAGGGTAGTATAACATGTGACAAGAGACACAGTTGAATCTAATCAAACAGCAAATGAGAACTAAATATCCAAAAAACACTCACAGCTTCACCAGATTACACAAATTAACAATTAATACCACCTGGACCCAATATGGGACGCTGGAGAAACATTCCTGATTTACTAGAAATACCACCAGGGGTCGGAAGAGGGCAGGTGTGACAGCTGTGTGTTGATGTGACAGCTATAACATTAAGGGATAGGGATTCCCGGTTCGAATCCCTATCTGGGTGGAGTTTCCATGTTCTCCCCGTGTCTGCGTGGGTTTCCTCCGGGTTCTCCGGTTTCCACCCACAGTCCAAAAACATGGATCAAGTCAATTGAATTCTCTAAATTGCCCCATATAGAATGTGTCTGTGTGAGTGAGTGTGTGCTCAGCGATGGATTGGCGCCCTGTCCTGGGTCTATCTGCCCAGTGCCCAAGATGTTCTCCCCTGGATGGGCATGGGGAACCCCACCGCGACCCTAATAGAGGATAAAAGCGGGAGATAATGAATGAATGAATGAAGTTAGTGCTTAGCCAATGGTACGACATCGTCCTCAAAACCAAGCCTTGATGAAACAAGAACAATAAAGCTTTACAAAAATTACCTTTTTAAGAAAAAGTCTATGCTCCTTTTTTTTAATTAACCAAGGTTTATCATATAATACAGGGGGCAGTCGTAAGATTTTGATTAAGGACCTGAAGGTCCCCGGTTTGATTCCCAGTCCCACGAAGTACTATGACTCAAGTGCCCTAAGGCAAGGCACCTAACCCCAATTTTGCCCAGAGCACCATGTACAAGGCTGCCCACCACTCCGGGCACGTGTGCTCACTTTACACAGTGTGTTTGTGTGTTTCATTGACTTCTACATTGTTAAGTTCATTCATTCATTATCTCCCGCTTTATCCTCTATTAGGGTCGCGGTGGGGTTCCCCATGCCCATCCAGGGGAGAACGTCTCGGGCGCTGGACAGATAGACCCAGGACAGGGCGCCAATCCATCGCTGGGCACACACTCACTCACTCACACAGACACACTCTATAGGGGGCAATTTTGAGAATTCAATGAACTTGTTCCATGTTTTTGGACTGTGGGAGGAAACCGGAGAACCCGGAGGAAACCCACGCAGACACGGGGAGAACATGGAAACTCCACCCAGATGGGGATTCGAACCGGGAATCCCTAGCGCTGAGAGGCGAACGTGCAACCACTAAGCCACCGTGCCGCCCATTGTTAAGTTGCACCACATAATCTAATTACGCCTTAAATCTGCCCCAACACACCACCTTTTGCCTGTCAGTCTGCGTTAGCGCCACCACCCACACTGAACTGATTGTATGATTTCATCTCTGTCACACGCTGCCTTTGGATGACGGAAAATAAGTATTCAAAAACGTTTGTATACATTTCAAACTGGAATAAGTGCAAAGAGCAAAAAGCAAGAAATATTAAATCAAAACTTACTACAACCAGAAAACAACAACAACCAACAACAAAAAAACAACAGAAATCTAACAGGAAACGAGGCAAATGCTTTAAAATGCAATAAAAATAATGAAAACCTTCAAAAATAATTAAAACAGTGCATTAAAAGAAAGAAAAATATGAAAAAAACAAGGAACTTAGGAGCAATAAAATAAATATACATGAAAAAAGTGAAAAAAGAGAAATTAAATAATATAAACCATCCATTATCTTCCGCTTTATCCTGTATTAGGGTCGCGGGGGGGTTTCCCATGCCCGAGATACACCCAGGACAGGGAACCTCTATATGGGGCAATTTGGAGAATTCAATTGACTTGATCCATGTTTTTGGACTGTGGGAGGAAACCGGAGAATCCGGAGGAAACCCATGCGGACATGGGGAGAACATGGAAACTCCACCCAGATGGGGATTCAAACCGGGAATCCCTAGCGCTGAGAGGAGAACATGCTAACCACTAAGCCACCGTGCCGCCCAGAAACTCATTTTGAAAAGAAAATTTATTCACTATAGCAGTGGTTCTTAAACGGTTCTGACCAAGTACCGCCCATTATCAAACTGAAACCTTTAAGTACCACCTATGTTTTTTTGTCACGAAACAACATATGACAGACATCAATTAGATGTATATTAACATTGGATTTCCTGGACCCTTAAAATTCTGAGGACACAGCAAACCTTTTTTCTAAGGGCGCCAATCTATTACTGATTGAATAATATAAACTATTTTTTTTAAAATAGGGAGCAAGTTTTGAATAGCAATTTCAACTAAGCTGTTCAAACAGCAAGGTTTTTAAGTCGGGTTTAAAAGCATCTAAAGTCAGGACTCTTTTAGTTCTCAGTTCTCATTTAGCTGAGTCAGCTGATCTGCGAGTGGCTGAACGCTGTTTCTCTATGTTCAATTCTGACATGGGGCATGAATAATAGACCTGTTCCTAAAGATCTGAACCCTGAAAGACCATGATGGAACCAGACAGGAGAAAGGCATGTCTCAAAACATAACATAACAGTGAGAAGGGAACAAACTTAACTTATAATCGATGTAATATAAGGTAAAAACAAGCATAAACAAACTAAATTGGAAATAATACTCGTATTTCCTCATCAGATAACAGATTACCGTTTGGTTTTTTTTATTTTAAGCAGTTTTTTGTTATTGTTATTTTAATGCTAACACTATTTGGTAATTTGGAGAGTGCCGGATCGCTTTCTTGATAGTCCATCCATCCATCCATCCATTATCTTCCACTTTATCCGATACTAGGGTCACGGGGGGGTTCCCCATGCCCATCCAGGGGAGAACGTTTGGGGCACTGGGCAGATACACCCAGGACAGAACGCCAATCTATCACTGGGCACACCTACTCACACACACACACAGACACACTCTATATGGGGCAATTTGGAGAACTCAATTGACCTGGATCCATGTTTTTGGACTGTGGGAGGAAACCGGAGAATCCGGAGGAAACCCACGCGGACATGGTGAGAACATGGAAACTCCACCCAGATTGGGATTTAAACCGGGAATCCCTAGCACTGAGAGGAGAACATGCTAACCACTTAGCCACTGTGCTGCCCATTGTATACACTCTTTATTGTGAAATAGTGCTTTTTAAATTGTTTGGTGATGCTAATGTAAACCAATTATCTCAACCCCACCCAACCTCATACACACTCCAGCCACTTTATTATGTACATTGTACCATGCACAATGTTTGCAGCTTCACTTGAAAAACAGATGCTCATCATAGCTCTATATTTGCAGACTGCAGTTTTGTCTACTTTAATTTGTTAGTCCTCTGTACACTGTCCTATAAAAGTCAAGACCCCCAGTAGACCACCACAGCATAGGGTGATATTTCTTACATATTTACATTTGGTCATTTAGCAGATGCATCCAGGGGAGAACATTTTGGGCACTGGGCAGATAGACCCAGCACAGGGTGCCAATCTATCGCTGGGCACATACTCACACAGACATACACACCCTATATGGGGCAATTTGGAGAACTCAATTTACTTGATCCATGTTTTTGGACTGTGGGAGGAAACTGGAGAACCCGCAGGAAACCCGCGCAGACATGGGGAGAACATGGAAACTCCACCCAGATGGGGATTCGAACCGGGAATCCCTAGTGATGAGAGGAGAACATGCTAACCACTAAGCAACCATGCCACCGTGAGCTGCAACACACCATAGTGTATATAGTGTATATCACCCTGATATGCTCTAATTTAACACCCCAGTGACACTAATCCACCAAAAACAAGTCTGGCAACCCCCATTTTACATTCAGCGCTCAGTGATCAATAAAAAAAAAAATCAAAAGATGACACAACTGTGCATCAGCAAATCAGAGGTGCTGTCGGTTTTCATATCTACAAGGTGGAGTGAAAAAGGTTGATGTGTCTTATAGATTGCAGAGTGAGTGAAAAACAGCATTTTCGTAAAAGTACAACACACATTAGTCTTGTACCACCCTTATAAAACCTGCTCTGTGTTGCCTTTGTCAGGATAAATGGGAATAACAACATATGAGAAATGGATTATAATATACATTCATTTTCGGAAAGATGTTCCTGCACCTCATTAAAATTTTAGAGAAACAGAAATAACAAAGTATAGACAGTAAAGACAGTGTTGCTGTCCCAGGTCCTGACAGCTGGACCACAATAAGTTTCCCAGCACAAATCAAGTATAAAATACATTTCAGAAAACAAAAGGATTTGCTTTACTGAGGAGACATTTCCTGGAGTGAAACTAAAAACCACTAATAGAGCACTTGGCAGCAAATGCCTGAAACACTCACTGCAGTTGATAATGGATCTAACCTCACAGATAATCATATGTCATCTTACACAGAGCAACTAACACCTACTCAACAGAAGAATAAAGCAATGGGGAAAAACCGAGACAATGGAATACAGAGGTTTGTCCAACAGAAAACAGCACGATTTCTTTTTCCTCTAATTCTCAACTCAATCACTTTAATAACCAGCATTTGTATTAATTATATTAAAAATAGAAATTACACTGCATTATTAATGTTAGTTCACATCACAATAGTAACACAGCTTTTTATCAAATCCAAAAGTGGTAACAACGTGGTCTCTCTCAGATCAATTCTCAGGCAATTGCCGTGAGACTGTAAACATAACGATGACCCTCATTGATCCATTTACAATTTTTACCGTCTACCTGTCTGACCAAATCTGAACTTACACACGAGGAACATTTTACATATTACATAACATTCATTCATCCATTATCTCCCTCTTTATCCTCTATTAGGGTCGCGGTGGGGTTCCCCATGCCCATCCAGGGGAGAACGTCTCGGGCGCTGGGCAGATACACCCATTACGCAAATCCATCGCTGAGCACATATTACATAACATGGATATGAAAATGCAGATATTTAAACATTAAAAGGTTTCTAGCTGCTTATTATTGGCTTTTTGACAATTAAATATATTTGTTGTTAACAACTATATGAAAATGCGGATATTTAAACATAAAAAATGTTTCTAGCTGCTTATTATTGGCTTTTTTAATAATTAAATATAGTAGTTGTATAGTTGTTGCAATCTTAACATCACAGGAGTTAAACAATTTAATTGTAATGTGTGCAGGTCCTGACTTGATGCATAGTTGCTTTTTAAAAAAATTTTTTAAAAAGATGGATATGGACATTTGCTTTGCATTTGCATTTGCTTACAATTAAAACTTGTAATTTGAATTTTTTCTATATTTAATATTTTTTATATTTTCAAACTTAACAATAAAAAAAATATGTAATTTAAGATAGGATAAGATAAGATAGACCTTTATTTGTCCCACAATGAGGAAATTCACATTCTCAGTGCGTATATATATATATATATATATATATATATATATATATATATATATATATATATATATATATATATATATATATATATATATATATATATATATATATATACACACAAATAAATCTAATTTTCCGTTATGTACAAGACATATAACAGAGGAATAAAATAAAAAAAATATTGCAAATATGATACAGTTTGGTATCTGATTAAACAGTGGAAAGTTATTGCACACAGATGATTGAAATGTAGTGCACCATCAATGATACATTTATTGCACAAATAATATTTAAATTGTTTCGTATAAGACTGTAGAGGTTTTGAAGAAAAGCAAATAATTCTTTCATTATTTTAAACCTATTTCACGACACACGTCTATTTTCAATGACATAAATGACAAAAAACAGATGATAGGTTTCATACAAATGCAATTATGGAAGTTGTAAACATTAATTTTAAACAACAACCTTGTCAGTTCTTATGTCGAACAAACTGTAAGCCTGGAACCATCAAATTTATTTCAAGCATTTAACCTCTAATTTAGATATTTTAATTACATTTGGCCGAGGCAAATAGATGATCTAGTTTCCTTATAATGTCATTAGATTTCTGTAATTCGTAATTGGGTGGATATAACTCGGTTTATGTAAAATTATAGAGAACTGAGAAGAATTTAAAGCCTAATGACATGATCAACTCAAAATGTCCAAATGTCAATATTAACCTGCCAGCCTTGAAGGCAATATGTATGTTTAATGGAAGGTTTATAGTTTAGTTTTAGTGTGTGTGTGTGTGTGTGTGTGTGTGTGTGTGTGTGTGTGTGTGTTATCCATAATTTATACTAACAGTCATTGCCTACTTATTTTCTTTATTAATTGCATACCTTATTAACCGTATAAGTAAAAAAAGCACAATTTTAAGATACCCAGGTGAGATGTTTTGGTTTCCCTGTCGAACACACCCTTTTTAAACTTAAATTAGATCTTTTGTTTCAAAGGAAAGCTACTATAACTTTAAAACAATGAGATAACAACGTTTTTAGAGTAATTTGGAGTCATTTAGAGTAATTTGGGGGACTGGCATTCATAAAGTCCATTACAAAATTCATTTAGCAATATGATATTATAAGTCAAGTGATCGTTTAAGATATGATTTTATTGTTTTTGTTGAATAATTCTCGCGTTCTTACCTTTCACACCATCATCACAGGAGTAGAGTCTGAGAAAAACGCCTTAAAACTCGCACTTTTGTTTCCAAATCCAACAGAAGAGCAACGCGGCTGTTTCATTCGAGATTAAAAAAAAACTCAGGCTTTCTGAGGTTTAAGAGGTCCTCAGATTGGGCTTCATCACAGCAGTCCTGCTCATGATCAGCTTATGAGCGCGTTATGGAGCGCAGTGAGAGCGCTTCCGGTTATCACTCCAAACAGCAGTGACGCCTCAGTCTGCAGACTCCTAATCTATAATCTATAACCTATAATCTATCAACTGTAATCTATCATCTACTACTGACAGTCGTGTGAGAGGAGAGAACAGTGGTAACCAAGGAGACTGGGATAGTTATAAATTCTCTAATTATCTTATTTACAGAACAACTTGCACGTCATATACAGTCATATGCAAAAGTTTGTGCACCCCTATTATTCTTAATCGAGATTCAAATAGAAGAACAACATGCAATTATTCATTCATTCATTCATTCATTCATTATCTACCGCTTAATTCTCTATTAGGGTCGCGGGGGGTTCCCCATGCCCATCCAGGGGAGAACGTTTCGGGCGCTGGGCAGATACACCCAGGACAGGGCGCCAATCCATCGCTGGGCACACACTCAATCACACAGACACACTCTATAGGGGACAATTTTGAGAACTCAATTGACGATCCGGCACGGTGGCTTAGTGGTTAGCACGTTCGCCTCTCAGCGCTAGGGATTCCCGGTTCGAATTCCCATCTGGGTGGAGTTTCCATGTTCTTCCCGTGTCTGCGTGGGTTTCCTCCGGGTTCTCCGGTTTCCTCCCACAGTCCAAAAACATGGATCAAGTTAATTGAATTCTCAAAATTGCCCCATTTAGAGTATGTCTGTGTGCCTTTAGAGTGTGTGCCCAGCAGTGGATTGGCGCCCTGTCCTGGGTCTCTCTGCCCGGCGCCCGGGACGTTTTCCCCTGGATGGGCATGGGGAACCCCACCGCGACCCTAATAGAGAATAAAGTGGAAGATAATGAATGAATGAATGAATTGACGATCCATGTTTCTGGACTGTGGGAGGAAACCCGGAGAACCCGGAGGAAACCCATGCGGACACGAACATGGAAACTCCACCCAGATTGGGATTCGAACCAGGAATCCCTACTGCTGAGAGGCAAACGTGCTAACCACTAAGCCACCGTGTCGTGTTATATCTAAGTAGGGCGGCATAGTGGCATAATGTTAATTTAAGGAGAACCGCCTGCTCTACATTGCCCCATCTAGATTGCCCCTTTATAGTGTGTGTGAGTAATTGAGTGTGTGCCCAGTGATAGACTGGCGCCCTGTACTGGGTGTATCTGTATGGGCATGAGGGAATATATAAATAGGGCAGCATGGTGGTTCAGTGGTTTGCACTGCTGCATCTCAGCGCTGGTGATCCAGGTTCGAGTCCCAATCAAGATGGAGTTTGCATGTTCTCCCTGTGTCTAACTGCAGTATTATATGGGTTGTCCGGTGTCCTCCTACAGTACAAAAAAATGGATTCTAGGTGAATTGGCTGCTTTAAATTGACCCATCTCAATTGCCCCTATATACAATATATATCAATATATCAATATATATATATATATATATATATATATATATATATATATATATATATATATATATATATATATATATATATATATATATATATATATATATATATATATATACAGTGCGTGTGTGGGTGTAAGTGTGTGTCCGGTGATGGATGGGCACTCCTGATGTCCTGGGTGTACCTGCCCAGCACCTGAAATACTCTCCCCCACCCCCTCCCGCAACACTAGTAAAAGATTAAGTGAAAGATAATGAGATAAGATTAATATCTAAATAAGATGAATAGCTATAAAAAGTGCATAAATGTAAACAATTAAGTTTAAAAACAAGTTGCCAGTGCCATTCAAATCCCCCATCAAATGCAAAATGCAAATCTAATAACATGGCACATTGATACATCGATATCTTTATGTTTGCAAGATGAAACTGTAAGAAAATCTTAACATCTTAAAGTCTTAAACATCTTTTTAAACACATAATAAATAAAAAGTCATACACAAGACGTGAAGTGTTCTACTGACATCTTGTGGCAAATATTTGTGTGACTACTTCCAACACATCAAATTCCAAAATTAATCCCAAAGCTCATCTCATCTCATTATCTTTATCTTTTAATTAATCCACCACTACGGTTGCAGGGGGGTTCCAAATGCTGGGCAGATACACCCAGGACAGGGTGCCAAACTATCTGCACACAATCACTCACACATGCACTATATAGGGACAATTTAGCCAATTTACCTTTAATCCATGTTTCAACAATGTAAGAAATATCAGATGCATTGTATACAGTACATTATTATTGATTATACTAACTGGCTATTTTATTAGGTGCAGCTTATTGTTTCTCCACTGATCTTTTGATTGGACTTTGTAGTTCTACAGTTCCATTCGGTAGTCCATCTGTTTCTCTTCATATTTTGTTTGCCCCTTTACTCTGTTTTCTGATAATCAGGACCTTCACATAGCAGATATTATTAGGGTGGTTGGATGATGGTACGAGTGGATCAGACACCTGTATGTTCTGGGGTGTACCTAATAAAATGGATGGTTAGTGTATAGCTAATAAGAATAGATAATGATGACTCGTCACTATTAAAAAAGGAAATACATTTATATCGAGAGTTGCTTTAAAGTTCTTAATGGACATGACAGAACTCCACGATAAAACCTTCATGCCATTCTGTGATATTTGTGGTGTTCAGCCAATGACAGTATGAGGCCTAGCAAAATAAAACGACCCCAGGACCCAACACACCAGGAGACATTTGGTAAAGGTCAGGGTTTTTTAAATGGAAAGGGCAGCTGGCACTATCAGAAAGACTCGTCTGAAATAAACATTGAAAACATAAAAGTCCACTGGGATTTTAGATTAACTGTGTGTTAATACCTTTTAGCCCTTTAGGTATACAAGCCAAATGTGTCCATTAATGTTTAAAATTTTAAATGAATATTAAATTAAAATATTTATTAATGTTTAATAGGGCAGCACGGCCCTTACTGGTTAGTACGTTCACCTCTAAGCGCTAGGGATTCCTGATTCGAATCCCCATCTGGGTGGAGTTTCCATGTCTTCCCCGTGTCCGCGTGGGTGTTGTCCGGGTTTTCCGGTTTCCTCCCACGGTACAAAAACATGGATCAAGTTCAATGGAATTCTCCAAATTGCCCCATATAGAGTGTGTCTGTGTGAGTGAGTGTGTGCCCAGGGATAGATTGGCGCCCTGTACTGGGTCTATCTGCTCAGAGCCCGAATTGTTTTCCCCTGGATTGGCATGAGGAACCCCCCCCCACGACCCTAGTATAGATTAAAGCAGAAGATAATGGATGGATGGATGCCCCATATAAAGTATGTGTGTGTGTGTGTGTGTGTGTGTGTGTGTGTGTGTGTGTGTGTGTGTGTGTGTGAGTGAGTGTGTGCCCAGCGATATATTGGCACCCTGTCCTGGGTGTATTTGCCCAGCGCCCGAAACATATTCCCCTGGATGGGCATGGGAACCCCCAAGGACCCTAGTACAGGACAAAGCAGAAGATAATGGATGGCTGGATTAATATTTAAAAACATTAATTAAAAAAAAAGTAGATCAAAGAATAATTTATGAAGTAGGTTTTATTGTCTGTTGTAGATATTCTATAAAAAATGTTTTAATATTTCAGGATTATTAGTACTGGTGAGTAAAAAGCTTACGTGAAAGTACCCACAACTGTGCAAAAAGCAATATGTACAAGTATAAAAGAAAATATACATTCATTCATTAATTCATTATGTTCCGCTTTATCCTCTATTAGGGTTGCAGGGGGGTTCCCCATGCCCATCCAGGGGAGAACGTTTCGGGCGCTGGGCAGATACACCCAGGACAGGGCGCCAATCCATCGCTGGGCACACACTCACTCACACACACACACTCTATATGGGGCAATTTGGAGAACTCAATTGACTTGATCCATGTTTTTGGACTGTGGGAGGAAACCGGAGAACCCGGAGGAAACCCACGCAGACACGGGGAGAACATGGAAACTCCACCCAGATGGGGATTCGAACCGGGAATCCCTAGCGCTGAGAGGCGAACGTGCTAACCACTAAGCCACCATAAAATATACAATAAAATAAAAATATAAGAAAGGTATTAATTATTAAGTATTAAGGTATCAAGTATGGTATTAAATAAAATGAAATCGGAGAGGGTGTATGGAAAAGTCTTTGAAAGTGATGAATTTAAATAGAGTTTAGATTTCTATAGGAATTAGCTTTAGGGGAAAGCAGTCACTTCAGATCCACAACACGAGATGCGCCGCAGGAACCTCGAAATCGCTGTTCATCATCATCATCATCATCATCATAGCCGTCGTCATAGCAACGGTTGTCCTCGTGATCGCGTGGGCGGTCCCTCGCAGCAACTCAACAGCAGCTATAAGAAGAGAAGAGGAAAGAAACTTTTTCATGTGTTAAAATGGAAAAGCAACAAAGTGCAGCTCGTGCACACATACGGAGGGTATGTTCTCCCTGCTTTAGATCAAATATGAATCTAGAAAGAATTTTTTTTTAAATGTTATGATGATGATTTTTTAGAATGACGAGGAAAAGATGCTACTGCAATCATCTAAAGAATCTTCTGAAAGTGGTGGCACGAGTTCCAATGCGTCTGCCTCGTTTAACTTCATTAACTCCATCCTTGGATCCGGACTCATTGGTAGTTCAAGCTTTTGTTTTACTCAGATGCAAAAACAGTAAGACTTCAATTAGAAATAATAGAAATAATAATAATATGTTTTATTTAAAATGTTATTTCAGCTTCTTTGAGCATTTGCATGTTTTAAATACCACATTTACATCGAACTGGAACTTCAGAAAGACTATAGAGTAAATAAAAATGATCAACTAAGCTTTTAATAAATGTTTAATAAATTTGAGCATGAAGGCAAAAACTGTAGATGACTTGTAAAAGTACAAAATACGTTAGAGATGAGGATTCAGAGAGTAAGTGTGACGTTCCCACTGGTTTAGGATCATATGACTCAGTGCAGGACTCTTAAAAGTTCATAACACTTGATAAAACATGTGTTTCAAAGTTATTAGTTTATCAGTTTTTAGCACAGAAAAGGATTTAGCATATGTGTGTGTGTGTGTGTGTGTGTGTGTGTGTGTGTGTGTGTGTGTGTGTGTATTTGGCCTCATTTTGGACTGGCTCTCTTACAAATTAACTACAATAAACAATGAACAATGTCTCACTTTCTCTGAGGGCAGATTTCAGTATCCTTAAACTTTAAATCTGTTCTTGGAAACCAGTTGAAATGTCACAACAAATTCCAGATTAAAGCAAAAAAATGTTTATATGCAGATGTTTGTATACCAATCATGTGACCGATACTGTAACACAATGCACTTTTAATGTACTTGCATACAGTATTTTCATTCATTATGTTCCCTTTAAACAGGTCTGCCATACTCGATGGCTGAAGCTGGACTTCCCTTAGGACTCCTTTTGCTTTTCCTAGTTGCTTTTATTACAGGTATCAGTGCTTTAACTGATTTAGTTTAACACCAGCTGTTACAAATTATGTGCCAGACTATATAACAATATACATTATTATTCCATCTATTATATGGGGATGCCGTGTTTCATTAATGATGTCTATATTTTCACTTTGATTTAACAGTTATTAATAACTAATATATATGTATATTTTCCCTCTCAGACTACTCTATTATCTTGTTAATAAAAGGTGGGAATTTGTCAGGGACGCAGAGTTACCAGGCCTTAGTGCGGCACACGTTTGGTTTGGTTGGATATCTGCTTTTATCCGCTCTACAGTTTCTCTATCCATTTATTGGTAAGTGATATCTGGTAATATCCATCCATCCATCCATCATCTTCCGCTTTATCCTCTATTAGGGTCGCGGGGGGGTTCCCCATGCCCATCTAGGCCGCTGGGCAGATACACCCAGGACAGGGCGTCAATCGCTGGGAACACACACTCATACAGACACACTCTCTATGGGCAATTTGGAGAC
Organism: Corydoras maculifer; assembly: GCA_019802435.1. Lineage (NCBI taxonomy): Eukaryota > Metazoa > Chordata > Actinopteri > Siluriformes > Callichthyidae > Corydoras > Corydoras maculifer. Next base: position 1,414,418 of record JAFMOD010000754.1, read on the forward strand.
TTCAATTGACTTGATCCATGTTTTTGGACTGTGGGAGGAAACCGGAGAACCCGGCGGAAACCCACTCAACACTTCCTGTGTAAGGTACCTTTCCGTCTGCCTGGTCATTTGTAAGTATTGTATTGACATTTGTAAATGTTGTCTTCGCGTTTGTATCAGCGTTTGTTAATTTGTTTTGCACTTCTTGGTCACCGTACAACACAATACATTATTTTAAATCATGCACCCTGCTGTTTATTTGTAGGTGTGTTCTGTAATTTGGCCACTAGGTGGCAGTTTTTGATTGTTAGGGCAATTTAAATTTAAATACGGTAAATGACTTTGTACTGTGGGAAGAACCCGGAGAACATGGATACTCCATCCAGAAAGGGATTCGAACCTGGATCCCCAGAGCTGAGAGGCATATACTGGTTGTAATTTGTAGATAGTTATTCATTCATTCATTATCTCCCACTTTATCCTCTATTAGGGTCGTAGGGGGGTTCCCCATGCCCATCCAGGGGAGAACGTCTCGGGCGCTGGGCAGATACACCCAGGACAGGGTGCCAATCCATCACTGGGCACACACTCACTCACACAGACACACTCTATATGGGGCGATTTGAAGAACTCAATTGACTTGATCCATGTTTTTAGACTGTGGGAGGAAACCCGAGAACCCGGAGAAAACCCACGCGGACACGGGGAGAACATGGTAACTCCACCCAGATGGGGATTCGAACCGGGAATCCCTAGCGCTGAGAGGAGAACATGCTAACCACTAAGCCACCGTGACGCCCATAGATAGTTATATATTAGATAAATCTATCCATTCTAACTAAGTTTTTCTTTTTATTTCAGCAATGATAAGCTACAACATCATCACCGGTGATACTATAACAAAAGTGTTGGAAAGGATTCCCGGAGGTATTCTAATATTAACTAAATAAAATTAACACTTCCGTTATTCGTGAATGAGCCTTTATCGTAATGAATCTACGACCTACGTATTTGTATGCTTTTCAGTTGGCCCTAATCACATACTAGCAAATAGACACTTTGTCATCGGTGTCTCTACTATTCTTTTTACAATTCCTCTGTCACTCTACAGGGATGTGGCCAAACTTGGAAAGGTATAGATGTTACAAACATGGTTGAACTTTGAAGTAAAATTAATTGACATTATTAATTAATTATTAATACAAAATGACTTTCTCTTTCAGGTGTCTTTAGTTTCCATGTTGTTGACCATGGTCATCATAATAACAGTACTTGTAAGAGCCACAACATTGGGACCACAAATGTACTTAGATAAGCAACACTGTACACATGGTGACACTTGTGCATACAAAGGAATAATATAATTGCATAGTTAATTTGCCAAGGCATGACCATTAAATCAGCTGTAATGCTGTTAATGTCAGTTTAGACAAGCAAGCAAGCAAATTCATTTCCATGTGACCAGTTAGAAGTGTTTTTTTTTTTTTTTTTAATAGCCCGCCTTCTCAGAATGCATGGGTGTTTGCAAAGGGCAATGCAATCCAAGCAGTTGGTGTCATGTCCTTTGGTAAGTCTCTGAAAACTAAACAACTAAACAATTCAAAAAGAAAATACAATCACCCTTTTGTTCTATGCCTTGTGTAATATTAGAATTATTTTTCTTTATTATTCTGATAAATCACCTCTTTTTAAACAATTTTTCAGCTTTTATCTGCCACCATAATAGCTTCATGATTTATGGGTCACTCAAGGAGCCCACTTTGAAGAACTGGTCACGAATCACACATCTGTCTGTGGGATCAGCTGCAATTATAAGTGCATTTTTTGCCGCTGCAGGTTATGCAACCTTTACTGGCTACACACAAGGTAAACCCTCTCATGCACACACTTTAATGAGCACATACTAATTAAAACATATTGTGTATCTCAGGGCGGCACGTGGCTTAGTGGTTAGCACGTTCGCCTCTCAGCGCTAGGGATTCCCGGTTCTAATCCCCATCTGGGTGGAGTTTCCATGTTCTCCCCGTGTCCGCGTGGGTTTCTTCCAGGTTCTCTGGTTTCCTCCCACAGTCCAAAAAAAATTAATTGAGTTCTCCAAATTGCCCCATATAGTGTGTGTCTGTGTGAGTGAGTGGGTGCCAAGCGATAGATTGGCGCCTTGTCCTGGGTGTATCTGCCCAGTGCCCAAAACGTTCTCCCCTGGATGGGCATGGGGAACCCCTCCCCCCCCCGCGACCCTAATAGAGGATAAAGTGGAAAATAATGGATGGATGGATGTGTATCTCAGTTCTCTTTTATTATGCAAGTGATAATATTTTTCTTTACATTGCTTAATCATTCATTCATTCATTATCTTCCACTTTATTCTAAATTAGGATCGCGGGGGGAGGGGGGGGTTCCCCATGCCCATTCAGAGGAGAACGTTTCGGGCGCTGAGCAGATACACCCAGGACAGGGCGCCAATCTATTGCTGGGCACATATTCTATATGGGGCAATTTGGAGAACTCAATTGACTTGATCCATGTTTTTGGACTGTGGGAGGAAACCGAAGAACCCGGAGGAAACCCACGCAGACACGGGGAGAACATGGAAACTCCACCCAGATGGGGATTTGAACCGGGAATCCCTTGTGCTGAGAGGAGAACGTGCTAACCACTAAGCCTCCGTGCCGCCTCACTTAATGCTTAATGATGTCTGAAACATATTTTCCCTTCCTAGGTGATGTTTTTGAGAACTACTGCAGGAATGATAACTTGGCAACCTTTGGTAGATTCTGCTATGGTCTCAGTATTATCACAACTTTCCCTTTGGAGTGCTTTGTGACAAGAGAGGTATGGCATTCACAAGCAGGGTTCAGTTATTGGCACTTCCAACATTGTTGGGAAATGTTGGAAGTGCCAATAACTAAACTGAGATGGGAAACCCTGCTTCCACTGGGACTTGAGTTAAATGTAAATTAAGACAAAATAATATGAACTGCAGATCTCATGAACCCTCAGGAACAATTTTATTCCCAATAGAACATTACCAACATATATGATCTTTAAACTAACACATTTAAAGACATAAACATGATCTACTTTACCTACAGTAATTACACACAGAGGAATTTGTCCTTTACATTTAAACCCAACCCTGCAGTAAAACACACACTCACATATACACACACTGAGTGGAGGGAGCACACATGCACGGTCCAAAATACGTTAGAGATGAGGATTCAGAGAGTAAGTGTCCAAAGTCCACAGTCCAAAAACATGGTGATGAATGGGTGCCCTGTCCTGTATGTAAACCTGTGTTTTTAAATGCAAATTTTTTAATCATTATATCTTCTTTGTTTTCTAGCGGGAATAAAACATGGGTCCATGGGGTTTGCAAGTCAATGAATTCTGATTTTATTTACATTTTACACAGTGTCACAAAATTTTTTCGTCATTGGGGTTGTAGCTAGATGTCACTGTTACTGTATCTGTGAGAAATCTCTGAAGTTTTGTATTAATAAGTCATCTAATGGTATGTTTTTTGTATATTTTCCCCTTTAAAAAATGCAGAATTTTAAGTGCACTGATTTATTTTTCTTAATTTCCGACTTAGTTTGTTGCTGAATTACAAAAAAATTACATGTTGTAAGTGCATAATATAGATGTGGCATATTAACGTGATAATTTTAGTAATGTAAGATCATTTCAAATTTATGGAAACATGGGAATAGGTTAGAATTGCTTTAAAGTGCATGATTTCAGAGGACTCACTAACACTGCTTTTAATTAACATAATATATCACATTTCCTGTCTTTCAGGTGGTGTCAAATTTCTTTTTTAATGGACTACTTAGCACCAAAGCCCACGTCATGGTAACTCTGGCAATAATATTAGTGGTTACAGTGATATCGTTAGCATATGACTGTTTGGGAGTTGTGCTCGAGTTAAATGTGAGTATTTTAAATAATATTTAATGGAAAAAAAAAATTAATTTAGGGTTTCTTATTATTTTTTGTTGTATTTTAAACTTTTTTACAGCCAACTGTTATTAGCAAATCAGCGCTTGTGCCAGATTAGTTTTGAGGTTCAATTTAATTCAATATATTTTATTTATATTGAAAAATATAAAAATATATAAAGCTGGGCGGCAGGGTGGCTTAATGGTTAGCACGTTCGCCTCTCAGCGCTAGGGATTCCCGGTTCGAATCCCCATCTGGGTGGAGTTTCCATGTTCTCCCCGTGTCTGCGTGGGTTTCCTCCAGGTTCTCCGGTTTCCTACCACAGTCCAAAAACATGGATCAAGTGAATTGAATTCTCAAAAAAATTGCCCCATATAGAGTGTGTATGTGTGAGTGTGTGCCCAGTGATGGATTGGCGCCCTGTCCTGGGTGTATCTGCCCAGCGCCCGAGACGTTCTCCCCTGGATGGGCATGGGGAACCCCACCGCGACCCTAATAGAGGATAAGCGGGAGATAATGAATGAATGAATATAAAGCTGGTTTCTTTATTAAATTATTAGTTAAGCACATATTGTAAAAAGGTGTAAAAAGACAGATGGATAGATACTGGAAAACTAAACGATGTGACCACATGGGACCAAACCGAACGAAAATTCTCTCTCTAAACTAATTTCTTCTATTAATATTCATTGCATTAAAAAGCCCAATTCGAGACTTGCATTATCTTTTAAGTCTTTCTGAAAATCACAGAATTCTATGTACAAAAAGAGAGCATAAAAGGTCATTAAAACATAGAAACCATGTTTATGACTATTATGTTGTAAATTTTAGGTGATATTGAAATAATTCTGCATGCGTAAAAAACATTTATAGAACATTCATTAATTTATTCAATAGCTTTTGCTTAGAGTCCTAGAGTTGAGGGGCAGATACACCCAGGACGCCAATCTATTGCGACCTGTCTTATTTAATATTTAAATAATATTTTTCCTGTAATATGTAATGTGTTTTTCACCCAGATTATAAGCATATGTGTTCAATTGTATTTTTTTTGGTATTCTTCTAGGGAGCCTTGAGTGCTACACCACTAATCTTCATCATTCCTTCAGCTTGCTACCTGAAGCTCACTGATGGACGTTGGTTTTACAGGAATAACATTCTGGCAGTGTTTATTCTCGTGGCTGGGGTTTTTGTCATGATTGTTGGTTTGATTATGACAGCACTGTATCCTCAGAGCTGTTCCCATGGATTGGAGATGTTCTACTGTGCAAACTTAAACACCTCTGATCCAATAACCTCAACTTCAGTCAGCAGCTGGTTGCCGGTCACGAACACCACTCAAAATGTTAGCAGTTTTTTACTTTAATCATATTCTGTGTCATGCAAAATTGAAATCTGTTTAAATTAAAATTAATGTTTTATTAATCTTTAGGTTAAATATAGGAGTACACATCCTGTACAGGAAAAAAATAGTTCATTCATTCATTATCTTCCTCTTAATCCTCTGTTGGCGGCATGGTGGTTTAGTGGTTAGTATGTTCTCCTCTCAGCACTCCTCTCGAATCCCCATCTGGGTGGAGTTTCCATGTTCTCCCCGTGTCCGCGTGGGTTTCCTCCGGGTTCTTCAGTATCCTCCCACAGTCCAAAAACATGGATCAAGGTCAATTGAGTTCTCCAAATTGCCCCATGATGTGTGTGCCCAGCGATAGATTGGCACCCTGTCCTGGGTGTATCTGCCCAGCGCCCGAAACGTACAGACTCCCACACAGAAAAAATATTATTTAAATATTAAATAATACAGGTCGCAATAGATTGGCGTCCTGGGTGTATCTGCCCCTCAACTCTCGGACTCTAACATATAATGAATATCAATAACAAATGTATAAGTTTTTAAAAAATGTTTTTTAAAAAAGTACACATTTGCCACGAGATGTCACCAAATAGAAGAGATTCATTTGAGGTTTTGTAAAGCAGTCACTCAGAAATAAGTCTTTTTTAACCTTTCACGCCTCAGTACCTGATGTTTTCCAACATTCTCAAATTTATGGTAAAAGTAACTGTTGCTTGCTTAATGTTTGTTGTTTGTGTATGTCATAAAACTAATTTTCCTAATTGATATAATAAAGTTTTATCATGTTCATGCAAAACTATAATTAACTACAATATGGCTTTCAAGTAAAGAATTTCATTTCACTGCTATTTGTTTAAATGTGATTTTATTAGTCTAGTATAGTTAGTTACACATCTGTATGATGAACATGAACATTAAGGTTCATTCATTCATTCATTATCTTCCGCTTCATCTTCTATTAGGGTCGCGGTGGGGTTCCCCATGCCCATCCAGGGGAGAACGTTTCGGGCGCTGGGCA
>JAFMOD010000754.1:1431853-1473296 GCA_019802435.1 Corydoras maculifer
TTTTTTATCTTTGTTTTTAACTGTAGGCGGGATTTTTTTTCTTCTTTTTTGTTAGTTCATTGACGTTTCGTTGATTTGTCTGCTGAAATGTTCGCATGATCACTGTTCTAATATTAATATTTTCCATTGAAGTTCAGAAATAAATAAAAAATTTTCTTTGAATACTAAAAAAAAGATATCTTTACCCTATTTAATGTATGCAATAGTGAAGAAAAAAAAAACTAATGAACCATGTTTAGTATTCATCCCTCTGCCAAAAAATGTTTGTTTTTTTATAGTTCTATTATGTATGCATAATATAAATATTTCATCTTTACTGAGACTGATCACAGAAGAGATGTAAAAATGTTAAATATCAAAGATTCCCTGTATTTGTTTCGGAAAGCGTCCAAAAAGCTTAGTGTCACATGCATGTACTCACAAACAACAGCCCTGTGGCAATGTTCTGTTGCACTATATGCAACATAGTGATGCTTACTAGCTACAACAACAGCACCACATAAGCCACTCCAACAGTTATGACTGTACTGAGCCCTATTAGCATATTTATGCACCCTTATTGCTGTTGACTCAACTTGGCAGTTAGACCAACGCATCACCCACCATTAGACAAACAACAGCTACGACAACAAAACGCATTTCAACTCTACCTACCATCGTTAGTGTTTTAATGAATTATACATACAAACACTCCCCAGGGAGCTCAACAGTTAAATGTGCCATCCCCGACCTCCCCTCCTCCGTTCTCATGATGTAGTATGAGGACACATGTCAACACCAGGGTTAAACAGGTACCCCTCAAGCTATCTGAACACCTCATGTAGCATCATGTAGTACCTCACTCATAAGACTCGGCTTGCTTTTTTTTTTTCCTTTGAAACTCTTTTATGGTGTCAGATCTTGACTCAGTTGTTGGAGTTGTTGTATTCACAAAGCCTCCAACATCTCCACTGATCTATTGTGTGCAAGTCGCTTTGTTTCTACGTTTGTACTATCATTTACCGTTTGCCTTATACAAGCATTTTCTATTGCATTTTTAATGTAGACAGTATTCTGACTCCCAGTGTATCATCACCTCCCAATGATGCTTCATCCATCCATCCATTATCTTCCGCTTTATCCTAGGTTCGTGGGGGGTTCCCCATGCCCATCCAGGGGAGAACGTTTCAGGCGCTGGGCAGATGCACCAATCTATCACTGGGCACACACTCACTCACACAGACACACTCTATATGGGGCAATTTGGAGAATTCAATTGAACTCGACCCATGTTTTTGGACTGTGGGAGGAAGCCAAAGAACCCGCGGAAACCCACGTGGACACGGGGAGAACATGGAAACGCCACCCAGCTCCACTAAGCCACCGTGCCGCCCCCAGTGAAGCTTCATGAAAATTAAAATTGCATGCTGAAGGCAGCCAGTAACCCCCTTATGCTTAAGCGACTGAGACAAAGATTTTAAATACCTGATTTTATCGCAATTTCTTCCACATAATAGACTTGGGTCACGGAGAAGGGGGGGGGGGTTCCTCATGCCCATTCAAGGGAAAACGTTTCAGGCACTGGGCAGATACACCCAGGACAGGGTGCCAATCCATCGCTGGCCACACTTACTCACACACGATATTACATTTAATCATATAGCAAACGCTTTTATCTGGAGTGACTGACAAATGAAAGAACAAGAGTAAATGACCTTGAGTAGTACACGCAACATAAAATCAGGGTGATATCAGGGTTTCTGTTTGGAGAAATTCCACTTTTTATATTCTTATAAATATCTAGTAAATATTGGTAAAATAATAATAAAAAAAAAATATATATATATATATATATATATATATATATATATATATATATATATATATATATATATATATATATATATATATATACATATACATAAATTGCCTTTATAGGGGAAATTTAGAGCAGCCAATTCACCTTCAATCCATGTTTTGGAACTTTGGGAGGAAACTGGAGAACCGGAGGAGACCCACGCAGACATGAGAATTTAGGAGAGATCGGGATTCTAACCTGGACCCCTGCTAATAGGCGGACGTAGGAACCACTAACTTGTCTAATTTCATGTAAATATAATGTAAAGAAGCTCTGCCCAACTGATCTGAGATCTGTCATCTTCCTGTACCACGATAGAACCAAAGAACCAACTCACTGGTACAATCATCACTACATCGGTTGTTGGTCTGTAACATCGTAATTATTTTCGGCTTTAATCAGAGCTGCTGCAAAGTCTATAATGATTTAGCAGTGAAATAGAAAATAAATATGCAAATAATGTTAATATTTTAATATGTCTGTTCTTCGATCTGTGCCATGACATTTCAGAACATTGCATTTAGATGATGGTCTCTACTGCTGGGAAAGACGATGAGGGGTAATTCCCAGAATAAACCAGACCTAATTTAGGCCAGGCTTTCTCCTGGGGAGTCACTGGCCTACACAGTTTCAAGTTTTCCTTTTTCTGGGAACACCTGATCCAACTCAGGAATGGCTTGATAATTAGGCTGACTAGACGAGCTGCAGTGTGTGTTTGCGCTGCAGCAAATGCGACTTTTGTATGTTTATGATGAAACAATTTTTTTTTGATTGTAGATGATTACGTCTGTGTGTAAACCTTTCTAAAGCTGTCATCACCAGTTTAATGAGTTTTTTTTGTTTGTATGGATTGTGGTGTTTTTTGTTTTTTTTTTAATTTTGTTTTATATCCAATCACCCACAAGCTCATAACTTTAGAACTCGACATGTTTTTAAAAATCGAGAAAAATATATTTCTTCATCCAGACACCCCGATGTCTCAAACCGTCCTATTTTGCGTGTCCTACTCAAGGTCATTCACTCTCGCACATCAGAGGTAATTATCATAGCAACATCGCTGGCACACTCGCTGGTTCAGGTTCTGCAGTCCCACTGTTTCAGAGAAAAAGCAGCAGGAACACCCACACAGAGCCAGAGGTCAGAATATTGAGTAGAAAAAATGTAAAACAGTTTCTGTATGCACCTGAGGCCAGACAAATCTGCACATCCTTTGCATAGAATCTTTTCTTGGGTTTGAATGTTTTTCGCCAGCGCTAATACAAACACTTAAAAAGCAAAGGTAAAAACAGGGGGGGGGTCTGGACTGTGGAGACCTGTCATGTTTTACATCGGTGCGGGATCTTGTGAAATGAGATGTTGGAGACCTGATGAGGACTGACATGTCAGACAGGACTCTCAGTGGTTTCATCTGGCAGCGGTGGCTCAGCGATATTTCGTTCGCATCACGCGAGCGGCCGCTGCCTGTGACCCCCGACCCGTTCCAAACCTGCCGTTCCGTCGTTGATCCTACACTCTGACCCCAATGAGCAATAGAACACGACAGGCTTTTCTAAAGCTGTGTAGTTTCTCTGTGAAAGTATTATAATGTGTAAAAATGAGAAGGGAGACACAGTGGAAATATTGTTAAGGAAATAGGTGTGTGTGTGTGTCCTTATTGTGGGGGACACGGTGGTTTAGAGGTTAGTACGTCCGCCTATCAGCGCTGACTGAAGTCCTGATCTGGGTGGAGTTTCCATGTTCTTCCCTTGTCTGTCTGGGTTTTCTCCTGGTTAAATTGAATGCTCTAAATTGCCCCATATAGAGTGTGTCTGGGTGAGTGAGTGTGTGCCCAGTGATGAATTGGCCCCCTGTCCTGGGTGTATCTGCCCAGTGCCTGAAATACCCCCCCCCCCGCCACCCTAATAGAGGATTAAGCTGAAGTGTCTGCGTGGGTTTCCTCCCACAGTCCAAAAACATGGATAAAAGTTGAATTGAATGCTCTAAATTGCCCCTGTATTGTGTGTGTGTGCATGAGTGTAAGGGTGCCCAGCGATAGCTGAACCCCCCCCCCCGCCCCAGCAACCCTAATAGAGGATTAAGCGAAATGAATCAATGAATGAATCATTGTCACTTAAATGATTCTTTTGACACTGCACAACAGCATTTGTATAAATATCCCTTCATTCTGTAATTATCTGTAAACAATAACACATGCTGTATATTATTTTATATATATATATATATATATATATATATATATATATATATATTATATATATATATACATCCCACATGTACAGAGATCCCCCGTTCTTCTCCAGCTTCATGGGTTCTTTTTTTAAAATTTTTGTTCTTTACGCTTTAGAATACCTAATTGTGCCATGATTACTTCATTTAGTACGTTACATGTCATACATGTGTGCACTTACCAGAGTGGTGTGGTAGCTCAGTGGTTAAGGTTAAGGGTTCAAATCTCAAGTCCACTGAAATTATCTGAGCAAGGCCCTTAACCCTCATTGCTCCAGGGAGCATCGTTTTGGATAAAAGCTTCTGCAGAATGACCAAATACTAACTCTGTGTATGTGTAACGTACAAAATCTGATTCTGATTGGCTAATAACTGCTGCGATTACCACCACGCACATTCAGTCTATACTCTGATGCTACTGCACTGTCCTGTCCATCAAATTGTCTGATGTCTACGGTATTTCTTGTTTTGTTCTAGATTAATGTTGCGCAATTTGTTGCCCTTCATGTCGTCTGTTTTGCACCGTGTTGCACCATGGTCCTGGAGGAATGTCATTTCGCTTCACTGTGTACTCAGATGGGATGACAATACAAGCCTCTTGACTTAACTTGACTTGACTAAATATTTACTTTGCAAATATGTGGTTCTTTCATCGCCTTATGGGCATTAAAGTCCTTTTAAAACAGGAAAACAATTGCCCCAATTACTTTAAGTCCGCTGAGAGACAGAAAGTGAGTTTAATTTAGTAGATTGAGATGATGTCTGGCTGAAATAGGGTAATGCAGGTGACCTACTTGTGTCTGCATTAAAATAGCGACTGTTCATTTGGTGCTAAGTGTGTTTCGATGAAGTGCACATATGGAGGACCTGGCAACTCTGTGTATTTACATGCCTAATTTTTTTATTTTTAAAAAAAAATTTTTATATAGCTGCTGATGAATGTCTCAGCTTTATTAACGCAATTAATGGGCTGCGTATTTTTATTTTATTTTATTTTTTACTGACTATTGATGTTTTATTACTTTATAAATGAATGTAAATAATAGTTACACATATGGACAAAAGTATTGGAACACTCTTTTTTTTTTTTTATCAAATTCAGGTGTCTTATTTAATATTGTTTCCATGGCTAAATAAAGTCAAGCATCTGGCCAGACAACTTAACACCTAAAACTTTGAGGAAACAGTTTGGGGAAGGTCATTCTGTCTCATTAAGGAAGACTGGGTTAGTTTGTGGTCTATGAACTTGACCGGCCCACATAGGACCCTAAAATCAACCCCATCAAACAAACTTGTGATAAACAGCAAAGATTGTGTAGCGTCGGTGCCTGACCTCACAAACACTCTTCTGGATGAATGGGCAAACATTTCTACAGATACACTTAAAAATCTGTATAAATCCTCTGCAAAAGGTAAAAGAGGTTTTTCAACCCTCTTAAAAATTAATCTAGAAACAAAACAGGAAGAGTGCTTACCACCTTAACTTGCCCCAGCCTAGCCGCTCCTCTATCTGTGCTCCACCCCGTCTGCTGTGCTGCACCACCCCACCTCGATCAGAGTGCATGTGTATATGTTACATGTCAATCTGAAGGTTAAGGGTTCAAATCTCTTAGGATGAGCACACTAAGCGTCACCCTGGGCTCTAGTTCAGGCTGGCACAACCACAGCCTATTGCATTTGTGTGACTTAACAGCGTGGTGCCACCTACAGCCACCCAGGACTCACAGTTTTACGATCAAAACAGCTGCAAAGCCAAGCCAAAAAGCTGCGCAAGGCAAAATGTATGTGCGTCCTTGAGCGCAGTGTTGATGCCATGCACCTTAGTGTTAATGCTCACAACAAGTTCAGTGTCCAAGCTTTCGCTCTCACATAAAGGAGCCTTATATCAGCAAGACATTGGGACATTGTTTGCTTTACATTACATTTACATTTGGTTATTTAGCAGATGCTTTTATCCAAAGCGACTTACAAGGTGAACACAGGGTTAATCACATCATCCCTGGAGCAATGAGGGTTAAGGGTCTTGCTCAAGGAGCCACATTGGTAACTTTAGTGGACCTGGGATTTGAACCCCCAACCTTCAGATCGATGGCCCAACACCCTAACCACTGAGCTACCGTGCCCCCCCAAGGCTTTAGAAGTGCCACAGGTGAATTACAGGTGCACCGCAGATGGATGGGGGAAAACCTCTGGCCACATTGCAAGAAGCTCACCTTAAAATGGGCCGTCATAAAATCTATAGGGCAAATGTGTCCCAATACTTGTGTCTGTCCTGACAATTCTGTTCATTTTGGTAGACACTGTGGTTGGAACTGGCTTTTTCGAGGCAAGTTTCACTTTCAGGACTCATCCCATAATTTCCCCCGGAGCGCATTCTCCATGCTAAGATGTTTTGTCCAAACTTAATATGTTCTTGGGCTTCTAGGACACGAATTGTGGCTTGTAATTGAAAGCGTCTCAGTGGCCGAGGCGTCGTGCCGTTTGGGGTTCTACGCATTGCGGGACGAGCGAGGAAATGGATTGTTATGGCGAACATTTTTTCGAACAATCATCAGAGGTTATGACACTGTAATGCTTTCCGGAAACTGTGCCCACATCTGATGCTTATCGGCAGTATGTATCTGCATGTATGTGCTTGTGGGTTTGATTGTTGCTGGGCAGCCTCAGCCTTATTTTTCTAAAGTGAGTGCTCACACTCCCCCTTCTGCAAATCCCCTTGGAGTATGTGATGTAATAGGATTTATGCTGTGTCCTGATCTGATATAGGTCTGCTCAAAGCCCTCGGCCCTGTTGAACTCTTAGCACTGGACTTGCTTTGTATTTCTACCAATAAAGGTATGGTACAAGCAGACAGGTAGTTCACTCGACCTCCAGCACTTTTCGGATGGTGTACGTAGATTTATTACCGGCGCATAACGAGTTCGCATGTAAACTTCTCATTCCCTTTGTTTTCTGTCTCCGAACAGAGCGCCGTCAAGAATTGCCTTTGAACCAAACGTGTGGAGAAGCTGATTGCTGGTGTCTGTTTCCACAACCCACACATCTTTCTCTCCACCTCTGTCAGTGCACTAATCCCTCCGTCTGAAGCCATTCCTCCTTCCCCTTGACTGCAGCATTCGGTCCGGATCACAGACGCTCACGACCGAGGAGGCCGGCCGACAACCGCCACAACGAAAAGAGACAAGAACATTGCTGGCACCGTCTGTCATCGAAGTTTGAGGATTATGCTTTAACATTTTCAAAAGTGGCTTACATGCCGGTACATTAAATCTGTCTGATCCTCCACCTTTTTTTTTTTTAACGTGCTACAGAGACGAGCCACGGCCTCGTTCGGTTTCGATTGGCACGCCGACGTGTGATTCACAGCGCTCCAAACAGTTACAACCTCCTTGTTTTCTCCCATTACGCCGCCACGGTCAGCGCCTCGGCCTGCTGGATAAGTGCCTAAATCTGATTATCAGATCAGTCTTTAGTGTGTTTCACTGTGGCTGTCAGCGAGATGTCTGTAGCGTTGCCAGCTGTACGAGACACTAAGTGGCTGACGCTGGAGGTGTGCCGTCAGTTCCAGAGAGGCACATGCTCTCGCAGTGACGAAGAATGCAAGTTTGCTCACCCACCCAAGAGCTGCCAGGTGGACAATGGACGAGTCATTGCCTGTTTCGATTCCCTTAAGGTAAGAAGGCATAAAAGACGCCGATTAATACAGGTGCATTACATCATTTGACATTTCCCAAGCTGAAAAAAATCTATTGTAAATAGTTTTATATTATAAAAAAATCTTTTTAAATTTCACTTAAACAGTTTGCAGACACAACAACAAACTAATAACTTGCAGGGTTTTAATTACAAACCTAAGAACTAAGAAAATGATGCCGCATTATACATTTTAAAATATATACAGTACCAGTCAAAAGTTTGGACACGCCCCTTCTTACTTCATTCTCTATTTCCTCCACTTATCATATAGATGGAGTTTGTAGTTTTACAATTACAGACTGTAGTCCATCTGTGTTCTGTGTTGTTGTTGGTTCTCTGTTCTCTATTGGTCAGGAACATCACAGAACAGGTATCATTTGGGTGGTGGATTGTTTATTCTCAGTTCTGCAGAGACACTGATGTGAGGGGGGGTTTAGTGCAGTTTAGTATCAGTGCTCAGATACACTGCTGGGATAGGAATTATGCACCCACCAAATAATCCCAGCTCCGTGGTGGTACTATGGGGTCTTGACCATTAGAACAGAGTACACAGTATGTACTGTAGTCCACAAACAGATGGACTACAGTCTGGAATTGTAGAACTACAAAGTCCATCATTACAGAAAGTGGAACTGATTACATGGACATTAAGGGGGCGTGTTCAAACTTTTGACCGCTACTGAAGGTGCATCAGATATTCATTCATTCATTCATTATCTTCCGCTTTGTCCTCTAATAGGGTCGCGGTGGGGTTCCCCATGGCCATCTATGGGAGAACATTTTGGGCGCTGGGCAGATACACCCAGGACAGGGCGCCAACCCATCACTGGGCACACGTTCACTCACACAGACACGCATGCATACACACTCCATATGGGGCAATTTGGAGAACTCAATTGACTTGATCCATGTTTTTGGACTGTGGGAGGAAACCGGAGAACGCGGAGGAAACCCACGCAGACACGGGGAGAACATGGAAACTCCCTAGTGCTGAGAGGAGAACATTCTAACCACTAAGCCACCGTTCCGCCATGCATTAATTACAGCCATTTCTACAATGCTTTGAGCATTTTAAATGTCATTATTCTTTGGATTTTCGCTCTTCTGCAGCAGTGAACAGATTTTTAGGGGGTGTAGTCTAAACAAGGTATTTTGAGAATGTTTTTGTGGAAACTTAACGCACTGAGAACAGATCAGATGCACACCGAGTAACCCGTACAGTTCAGGAGAAGAGGTGGAAGTCCGAAATCAAGTCAAACACATCAAGACAAAGAAATATAGAAAACCCTCAGTGTGTTCCAACACAGCAGGTAATACTTTATCAAAATAACAACACGAAGCACACAAATAAACACAAATTCCAACAAAGGGCCAGTATTTAGTTAAAGTGGAGTGAGTTACCTCATCCTGATTGGCTAACTGAAAGCATGTGACCGATCATGTGACAGTGGGGATTACATGCAGTATGACAGAAACACTTAGTGGTCAGCACAGCCGCCTCTCAGCGCTGGGGATCCAGGTTCAAATCCCAAATTTGGTTGGAGTTTCCATGTTCTTGGCATGTTCCCATGGGTTTCTTCCCACAGTCCAAAAACATGGTGCATAGGCTACTTAAATCACACCTGTCTGAATTGCCCCTATATTGAGTGTGTCCAGTTGATTGGCTACTTGTTCTGGGTGTATATGCCTGGCACCTGTTACATTCCCCCCTGGATGAGCATTAATAGAGGTTTAAAATAATGATAAAGATATGAGATGAGATAAAAAAATAAATAAGATGTTGATTAGAAGTTAATTCTTAATATAAAAGCCCAACAACAAGAGGCAGTTTAAATAATTACTTTTTTTTTTTAACTTATTGGTCTGTGTTTTGTGTGTTCACTTCACTGGCCATTAGATTGACTAAAAATAATGTCGGAGCTAAATATAATTGACGTCCTAATGAATTACAAGTAAAGTACAAACTGCAATAAATATATATTTATAAAATATATAATAAAAATAGGCGGCAGGGTGGCTTAGTGGTTAGCACGTTCGCCTCTCAGCGCTAGGGATTCCCGGTTCGAATCCCAATCTGGGTGGAGTTTCCATGTTCTCCCCGTGTCTGCGTGGGTTTCCTCCGGGTTCTCCGGTTTCCTCCCACAGTCCAAAAACATGGATCAAGTTAATTGAATTCTCAAAATTGCCCTGTTTAGAGTGTGTCTGTGTGAGTGAGTGTGTGCCCAGTGATGGATTGGCGCCCTGTCCTGGGTCTATCTGCCCAGCGCCCGAGACGTTCTCCCCTGGATGGGCATGGGGAACCCCACCGCAACCCTAATAGAGGATAAAGCGGAAGATAATGAATGAATGAATGATATAATAAAAATATATTCCTTTCCCTCACTAAATTTATAGTGGTAAAACATTATGCTCATGTTTGGCACCGCCCACATTGTGTAGTAAATAATATTTTTCAGTTTTTAAAAAATCAATTTCTTGAGCATTCTTTAAATTATGAGGATGTTTAATAATCCATCCATTATCTCCCGCTTTATCCTCTATTAGGGTTGTGGGGGGATTCCCCATGCCCATCCAGGGAAGAAAGTCTCGGGCGCTGGGCAGATACACTGAGGACAGGACACCAATCTATCACTGGGCACACACTCACTCACACAAACACACACTATATGGGGGAATTTGGAGAATTCAATTTGCTCACAGGAAACCGGAGAACCTGGGGAAATCCCCCACGGTCAAGGGGAGAAAATAGAAACTCCACCCAGATTGGGATTCGAACCGGGAATCCCTAGCCCTGAGAGGAGAACATGCCAACCACTAAGCCACTGTGCCGCCCTGTTTAATAATATAATGCTAATATTTTAATATAAGAGCCAATGTTATACCTTCACACTGCACATTGGATGCAAGCAATTAAAACACAATTATTAATTTTAAAATGTGCATCCCGGCGGCACGGTGGCTTAGTGGTTAGCACGTTCGCCTCTCAGTGCTAGGGATTCCCGGTTCGAATCCCCATCTGGGTGGAGTTTCCATGTTCTCCCTGTGTCTGCGTGGGTTTCCTCCAGGTTCTCCGGTTTCCTCCCACAGTCCAAAAACATGGAACAAGTTAATTGAATTCTCAAAATTGCCCCCTATAGAGTGTGTCTGTGTGAGTGAGTGAGTGCCTAGCGATAGATTGGCGCCCTGTCCTGGGTCTATCTGCCCAGCGCCCGAGACGTTCTCCCCTGGATGGGCATGGGGAACCCCACCGCGACCCTATTAGAGAATAAAGGGGAAGATAATGAATGAATGAATGAATGAATGAATGAATGAAAATGTGCATCCTGAGGACCTGCCTGTTTAAGTAATTTTTATACTTCATAAATGGTGAGTAACAATCGGATTAAACAGAATACATGGCACAAGATACAATATATGAGAGAAAAAGGCGATTATTGTAATTTGCCCTGAGATCAGCAGGTGGCTTCTGTTGACTCATGGGCTTTATCCTTACAGAGAGTAAAGGTCAGAGAAATTCAGCATCCTGTTCACTTTGACAGCAGCTTTCCACTGTGCTCGCCCCGGTTACTGTCTCTCTCTCTCTCTCTCTACTCCATCCCCCACCTAGTTCAGTGTCAGGCTGATGTTTATTTAAAGACATCTGCTAACCAGACTCTCGATACCTGCATTGTATCAGGCTTTACATTGTAAAAAATTTTCCCATGAGCACAAACATGTTGACTGATTTAAGTCACAGAACGTAATGTCAAATTTATTAATTGTTATAATATAGAATTGTCTATACCTTAAAACTGGTTTACTCCAAATATACAATAGTACTGGAGTATAAATTGATTAAAATGTCGTTCATCGACGGAAGGCGTGTTAAATCTGATTACAGTACAATTTACAGTCCACATTATTACCTGTCCTGCTCACACATGCAATCAATAAATACTAGGAATACTTTAGGAATTTAAATAATAATGTGGTCCGACATTGAGCTATTCTATATTCTATATCACATTGATTCATGTGCCAGTAGTTATTTTGTGTTGAGTCTTCTTCCATCTGCAAAGCATCAAGCAGCGTTTCAGTTTAAGGATACTGAGTTCAGTGCATTCAGCATTAAATTATACACTTTGTGTTCATTCATTCATTATCACCTGCTTTTATCCTCTATTAGGGTCGTGGGGGTTTCCCCATGCCCATCCAGAGAATTATGTCGCGGGCGCTGGGCAGATAGACCCAGGACAGGGTGCCAATCCATCGCTGGGCACACACTCACTCACTTAAACACACTCTATATGGGGCAATTTGGAGAACTCAATTGACTTGATCCATGTTTTTGGACTGTGGGAGAAAACCCATGCAGACACGGGGAGAACATGGAAACTCCACCCAGATGGGAACTCGAACCAGGAATCCCCAGCGCTGAGAGGCGAACATGCTAACCACTATGCCACCGTGCCACCCTACACTTTATATTGTTACTCACAAATTAAAGAAACAGGTACAAAGAGCTCCTGTTATGTTCGACACATGGTCAGGAAGAAGAAGACACATGAAGCACATCAGTTTGCTCTCAACGGCTTTCAAACACATGTTAATAAATTTTAGATTTATAAGCAAAATGGTTGATAAACTGTATTTCCCTTTATGGTACATTTAAAATAATGTATTGTATAACACACACTGATACCAATGTGAAGCTCTTAGAGGTGTGCATTATTGTCAGTAATGTCACGGCTGGACAAATGGCTCAGCCAATCAGATTTGAGGACCAGAACCACCCGTTTTATAATATTAAATAAAGTCGTTGTAAGCTTCTGTGACGGTAGCACAGTGGCCCTGGTGGAGGTAAGGCAGAGCCAGTGTTGTTATTCATTAAAAGTAATTAACGCACCTGACGCGGCTCCGTCTGATGACCTGCTGCAGCCGTCATAAGCTGTGACATCACATGCCGCGGGGAGAGAGATCCATGGACCGTCAGGAGCGTGCAGCAACAATATTGCCCAGTGTTTGTATATTGACGCATTTTAAATGCAGTATTAATAAAGCCTGTTACTGTGCGTCTTGCTTTCGGGCCTCATTCCGTTTCCATTCGGGAAAATTGGAGTAGAGGTGCATCATGCATTTTAGAATCGATTCAGGGACTGTAATGTTTCATGACATATTTTTAGAAGTTGCTGTGAGCTTTCGGCTTTTGTATGTTTGGCATAATGCTTTAGTTTTTAGAGGCCATCCTGTTTTTATCCTCGACCTTTAACAATGAGTTTTTCGTGTCCAGAATTAGAACGTAATTACATCCATCCTTTGTTATGAATCTTTCTGCTCGTCAGTGTAATGTTCTCCATAAAACAAATGCCAAAAGCGTTATCAGTTCCCCCCTCAGGCCTGATGGTTGGAGAGGTCCTTTTCAGGAAAATCTGCACCCTGTGCCTTATGTACTGTCTATAATAATATTTTTTTAATTGTGGTTTTTACAATAATTATCATTTAGTCATTTACAATCTCATTGGGGGTGGCACGGTGGCTTAGTGGTTAGCACGTTTGCCTCTCAGCACTAGGGGTTCCCGGTTCGAATCCCCATCTGGGTGGAGTTTCTATGTTCTCCCTGTGTCCGCGTGGGTTTCCTCCGGGTTCTCCGGTTTCCTCCCACAGTCCAAAAACATGGATCAAGTCAATTGATTTCTCCAAATTGCCCCATATAGAGTGTGTTTAAGTGAGTGAGTGTGTGCCCAGCGATGGATTGGCGCCCTGTCCTGGGTCTATCTGCCCAGCGCCCGAAACGTTCTCCCCTGGATGGGCATGGGGAACCCCACCGCAACCCTAATAGAGGATAAAGCGGGAGATAATGAATGAATGAATGAATGAACAATCTCATTGTCATAGTATTTTATGACGCGTTACATTACTTCACATGGGCACGGTATTAAAGGTAAATAGGAAATAATCTTAAATGAAAAGAGGCATGAGGTTGATTAAACAAGTAAACTACAGGTCAGGAAAAATCAGTGCGATCGTTATTACAGGCTGCCAAAAGCCAAAACAGAAGTAAATGGATCAGCGTTTTGCAGAAACAGTTCATATTGTGGCACTCAAACCTAAAAGCTTTGACGTCTCATGTGATCCAGGCCACGTTTTAATTTGGATTACAGCAGACTGTTCTTTGAAGCTGGTGGTTGAGGACATAATTGCATCGTTTTGATTGCTGTTCCAACAAAAATACATACATCCTGATGGAGAGCGAGTCAAAATTTCACCAATCTTCAGTTTAATTCGCTGATCTGCACCATTTCAATTATGTTGAGGTCACGTGTCACTTATATTGCAAACAAAATTAACAGTTACATCCACTTAAGACTGGTTTTACCCCGTTTACCGTAGTATAGAGTTTCAGTCGTCTTAAATGCTCAACACCAAATGCATTAAAATGCTTGATGCAATGACATTACTACTTTCTCAGATCTCCTGATGAAGTCATTAACATAAAACAGAAGAAATGGTCAACGTTTTTAAAGCTTGTTTAACATTGCCTTAGCTTTAAAAGCATTAGTACATGAAAGTAGTTGTATCTTATTCCACAATCTGCATTTGTGGTGTTTTATATCGAGCGAAATATATTTTAATGCTTTAATATTCCTTGATTTATTCATTATCTTTTGCATAATCCTCTACTAGGGTCACAGTGTCCATCCAGGGGAGAACGTTTCGGGCGCTGGGCAGATAGACCCAGAACAGGGTGCCAGTCTATCAATGGGCACACTTACTCTCACACACACGCAAACACATTTAGAGCATTCAATTTACCTTGAAGGCATGTTGAACCCCTGTTTTCATATTTGTTTTATATTTAATTCCCATGTACTTTGCCTAATAAAATTTTTAACAATAAACTTTTTTATGTTCCTGTCAGTAAAAACTTATATTCCCATTTTATTTCTTTTTATTTATCTTACATGTTACAGAAACCTGTACTCTGCTCCTCATGATAACAACTAATTGCATAAATAATGCACCAACATCTCAATTTATTTTATTTCCATTTAATACCCAACAATAAAAAATGTACAATTCTAATTAGACATTACTTTTTATGAAAAATAATGTAAGATTCCAATTTCAAAAATGTATAATATTAATGTTTAATATTCAGGCACAATGGCTTAGTGGTTAGCATGTTCTCCTCTCAGCACTGGCGATCCAGGTTTGAATTCCAATCTGGGTGGAGTTTACATGTTCTCCCTGTGTCCATGTTTCCTCACACATAAACATGGATTCAAGGTAAATTGAATGTGCTGAATTGCCTCATGTAGTATATGTTTGTGTGAGTGTGTGCCCAGTAATAGATTGGCGCATGTTCCTGAGTGTTCCTGATCTGCCCAGTGCCCGAAACGTTCTCCACTGGATGGGCTTGGACACCACCCCCAACCCCCCATGACCCTAGTAAATGATAAGTGGAAGATAATAATTAAATGAATATTCAGTATGGTTTAAAACAAAAAAAAAATCACCAAATAAAATCCACAGCCTGAATATCCAACTTTGGTGACTGTGATAAAAGACGTGAGTGAGGTAGTATGGAATACTGTTCATACCTTTCTCTGCCTCCCTGAAGCTTTTTATTTGGTGTAACAGTCAGTTATAGTTTACTAAACATCTGTCCTCTGCTTATGTGGCTTTCCTTTGTAAGACTTTAGTTTCCTCCCACATTCCAAAGACATGCTGTTAAGTCAGTTGGTGATCCGACGTCGTCTGACCCTCATAACTGCATTGCTTGTAATCACTTCTGTCAGGAAATAGCCATTGATGCTGGCCAGATGTTAGACGATTAAACTAACAAACTAGATAACTGGTGGAGCACTAGCTCATTTTAACTTGACTTTCTGGCCATTGGCTTGTAACTTTTTCAGTCAGTCTGTATTAATCTGTTTAAAAGTTGGAAGTATGAAGGCAATATTTGCCTTAGATCTGCAGTCTAAAAACTTTCATATTCATACATCAAGAAGGAGATTGTTATAAATATTATATATTATTAATATATCATTACTATATCAAATATATAAATATAATTATATCATATGTATTGTATATATATATATATATATATATATATATATATATATATATATATATATATATATATATATATATATATATATATATATAAACAATAAGGCCCAGAGGACGTGTGTTATTGTAAATAAATCACAGCAGAGTGGTTGTTAGGCACGATGGATAGCGGTGTACAGTTACACCTATTTCCTGTGATTTATTCACAATAATACACAACCTCAAGTGTCTTATTGCTTTTTTAAAACGCTTACATACACACTATGATATATTTAAAAAAAAAAAAAGAATTTTGGTTCAAAAATGCGTTATTGAAAGCAAATTACCTTAATAATCTGGTCTTCCGTGACATAATCTAGTCCGGTTTTTACAGCGAACACTAACCCAGCGATAAAGGGCTCCCGTTTCTCTAACAATCAAATACTCCCATCTAGTGGCCAAATTACAGAACACATATAAAACATCGGGAAGAAAAGGAATGAATCGCTCAGGGTTGTGTGTTACTGTCAGTTATGTTACGGCTGGACAAACGTCTCAGCCAATCAGATTTAAGCACCGGAACTACCTGTTTTTAAATGGATATATGTCATATATAAATTAATATGTATAAAAATAGACAGTGGCTTAGTGGTTAGCATGTTCTCCTCTCAGCGCTGGGGATTCCCGGTTCGAATACCAATCTGGATGGAGTCCCACATCTAAAAAAAGATGAGGTCAATTGAATTTTCCAAATTGCCCCATATAGAGTGTGTTTGTGTGAGTGAGTGTGTGCCCAGCGATGGATCGGTGCCCTGTCCTGGGTGTATTTGCCCAACGCCTGAAACTTTCTCCCCTTGATGGGCATGGGGAACCCCCCCACGACCCTAATAGAGGATAAAGAGGAAGATAATGGATGGATGGGGGGGAGGAATAGATAGATAGATAGATAAATAGATATCAAAAAGCAAGGTGCTTAATGCAGAGGCCACACATATGTTAGAGATGTAATTAAAAGGATTTTTTAAAAATTCTGTCATCTTTAACTACAACCTACCCTCGTTAATTCTTGTCATGCACATTAAGAAAATAAAAAACGAAAGCAGGTAGTTTTGTGTGTCGTACTGTTTTACCTTAAATATTAATATGAAGAATGTTTAAAGTGAATGCAGGTTGGATTTTAGAGCCGAGTTGAGACTGAGTGTACTGTCCTCAAAAGTCTGAGCCCTCAGAGACAGGAGTCTGTACTTGATGTATTGAGAAATTCCCAGAGATTCTCTTTTCTTGTACCATAGACCTTTGTACCTTGTTTTCTGTGTGTAAGCAGGTCGTTCTTGATAACGCAGCAAATGCAAACAATAATAAAGCATGAATCTCATAAAAGACCAGCAAACACTGAAAAAGGCTTACAAAAAAATTATAATGCAACACAACCTTCAAGGAAAAGTACCTCGCAATTTCTTTACATAAATATAACAAGAGTCTTGTGCACAAACAATTTCAAGTATTTTTTTATATAGCACTTTTTTATAATAGAACATTATCACGAAGCAGCTTTACAGCGTTGTGAAAGAGAAAGATGAACTGACAGTGGCAAGAAAACCTCTGTTATTTTTGTTTTTTATTTAAGAAACCTTGTGAGAACTTTGGCTCAGAGACTTATACTTCTTAAGCAGCTGGGCAGCATCAACAGTGCAGGAGATGGGGCAATTTGGAGAATTCCATTGACCTTGATCCATGTTTTTGGACTGTGGGTGGAAACCGGAGAACCCGGAGGAAACCCACACAGACACAGGGAGAACATGAAAACTCCACCCAGATTGGTGACACTAAGCCACCGTGCCACCCTATATATTACCCATTATAATGTTATTTTTGCACAGTTCCCATTGGCACATCAGTATTATACCACCCACCAACCCCCTAAGTTCCTTTTCTGTTCTTTTGTATCATTATTCTAAATTGTGTTATTGTATTTTTTTATGGGCGGCATGGGGGTGGTTTAGTGGTTAGCATGTTCTCCTCTCAGCAATGGGGATCTAGGTTCAAATCCCAATCTGAGTGGAGTTTCCATGTTCTTCCCGTGTCCATGTTCCTCTCACAGTCCAAAAACATGAATTCAAGGTAAATTGATGCTCCAAATTCCCCTATATAGTGTGTATGTGTGAGTAAGTGTACCCAGCGAGATTGGCGCCCCGTTCTGGGTGTATCTGCCCAGCACCCAAAAAGTTACCCTCTGGATGGGCATGGGGAACCCCGGCAACCGTAGTAGCTAATGAAAAATTAATGTATTTTATTTTATTGTATGCTCGTTGTGGGCGGCACGGTGGCTTAGTGGTTAGCACGTTGGCCTCTCAGCTCTAGTGATTCCCAGTTCAAATCCCCATCTGGGTGGAGTTTCCATGTTCTCCCCGTGTCCGTGTGGGTTTCCTCCCACAGTCCAAAAACATGGATCAGGTCCATTGAATTCTCAAAATTGCCACATATAGAGTGTGTCTGTGTGAGTGAGTGTGTGCCCAGCGATGGATTGGCGCCCTGTCCTGGGTCCATCTGCCCGGCGCCCGGGACGTTCTCCCCTGGATGGGCATGGGGAGACCCAACCGCGACCCTAATAGAGGATAAAGCGGGAGATAATGAATGAATGAATGAATGTATGCTCATTGCATTGTTAAAAATGTTTAAATGTAAAGTCATTATAAAAGGTTGAGAGAGAAACAGTATTTCGATTTGACTATGTGTCCAAGATCTATAGTGACATGATAACAAAATGTCCTTAATCCTGTAGCCTTATTAGAAACCCTGAGTTCTTCACTGTGCTGTAACTGAACAGAATTAAAGAAAAGATAAAGGGCGTGTCACCAGTTAATCATCTGGCATTTCTCAGTTTACGCAAGTCATTTTGGTATTAGCTTCAAAGAAGCACTTACACAAAGCTGTAACAAACGTGGCGGTCCTCTTCTCTCTGCTTATAATAGCCACATTCTCCTTAATTGCTACTAATGTGAAAGGCCCCTCTGAGCTTTCAGCAATTATCTATTCTCTGTCTGGTCTATAATACTTGTGAGCCCGATAGAATACAAACAGCACTATGTATTTCACCAGCAGCGTTTTTGAAGTGCTCTCCCACTAAGCCCGCTTATTTTAAATTGTATGTATATAATACAAAACCAACTCGATGTATCAGGATGGGTTACAATGATTCTGAAACCAGTGTGAAGACATCAGCGCAAAGACTGAAGTGAACCGCCGCTCAAGGTCGGAATGAGAATCAGTGACCTGTCTGTAAAACAGCTCAATCGATGTTTCTATCCTCAGGGAATGTTGTCTTCCAGGCAGTGTTTGAGTCAAAATGGACGAGACGTCACGGAAAAAACACATTAGGTTTATGAAGATGCTAATACTAATCTGATAGTTGAGTTGGTTGTATTTATTTTAGAGTATTTTTGGTTTTCAGTCGCCCGGTTTCGGTTGCATCAACAGCCAGCTCTGTTTTTTTTTCCCTCCCAGAAAACGGAGGGAGGGGGTGTTATCCAAAGAGCATGTGATATGAGTTCAAAAATACATTCACACATGCGCACCCACACTGACATATTGACCGCTCCAGCCCTTTCTTTCATGTTCTATGTGTTGTCTGGTTCAAAGTGGCGGCTGATCTGACAGCATCATTATTTCATACAGTACTTCGGAATTGAATGTATTTAATAGGTTGCCTGTCATTTTGTGAAATTTCCCCCTTTTTTTGGCCCACTGTAAGCTGATTGATGAACTTATCAGAGGTGTCTTGCATTGCAGGGTCGGTGTTCAAGGGATAACTGTAAATACCTGCACCCACCGTCTCACCTAAAGAGTCAGCTGGAGATCAATGGGAGAAACAACCTCATACAGCAGAAGACCGCTGCAGCCATGTTGGCTCAGCAGATGCAGTTCATGCTGCCAGGAACCAGCCTGCCTGCTGTGGTATGCACCACCTCCATCACTCCCACAGCTCTTGGGCTGAACTCAAAATGATGTACCACGTATTCTGGCCCAGGAGATCAATAGAAATATAATACCATACCAACTTCTTTTTAGTTTTCTGACTGCCGGATTGTAGGATTAGTGCCATATTTCTCTATAATAAATACACTGGTAGTTGGACAGGGCGGCACAGTGTCTTGGTGGTTAGCATGTTCGCGTCTCAGTCCTAAGAATCCAGGTTTGAATCCCGATCTGGGTGGAGTTTCCATGTTCTTCCTGTGTTTGCTTCGGTTTCCTCCCAAAGTCCAAAAACATGGATTCAAGGTAAATTGAATTCTCTAAATTGCACCATATAGTATGTGTGATTGAGTGAGGGCGCCCAGCCATAGATTGGTGCTCTGTCCTGGGTGTAACTTCACTGAACATGGGATTAGAACCTTCAACCTTTGGATTGATAGCCCAACACCCTAACCACTGAGCTAACACATGAAAATGGCAGATTCATCATTATTATAGTGTGTGTGCATGTGTGAGTGTGTACCCTGTGATGGATTGGTGCCCCAAATTTTTTTTTTTCCTTTGGCTAGGCATTGGGACTCCGACCTTTGTCCCTAGTTTAGGATTAAACAGAAGATAATAAGATAAGATGAGTTTATGTATGGCGGCACGGTGGCTTGTTGTTTAGCACGTTCGACTCTCAGCACTGAGCATTCCCGGTTCGAATCTGGGTGGAGTTACCATGTTCTTCCCGTGTCCAATCTGGGTGGAGTTACCATGTTCTCCCCGTGTCCACGTGGGTTTCCTCCGGGTTCTCTGGTTTCCTCCCACAGTCCAAAAACATGGATCAAGGTCCATTGAATTCTCCAACTTGCCCCATATAAAGTGTGTCTGTGTGAGTGAGTGTGTGCCCAGCGATGGATTGGCGCCCTGTCCTGGGTATATCCTGGAAACGTTCTCCCCTGGATGGGCATGGGGAACCCAATCGCGACTCTAGCAGAGGATAAAGTGGGAGACAATGGATGGATGGATGGAGTTTATGTATGAGATTGGCATCCTGCTTCATTCTGACCTCCACCCTTTATTTACAATCCCGGCACACACTTTTCCCTGTGGTTTATTTTTGCCCCTGAACTGGGTCAGAGTTCTACATCATCCGGCTTCCTTTGGCAATGTTCTGCGATGCCCACATTTTCGATTCGAATGAGATTTAGTGTGCATTTCAAAACAGCCCCAGATCTGTTGACCCAACACAGTAAGCCTAAAGCCGGCTGCCAACCTCCTCTCAAGTTTCAATTACCCAGCCCTCTCGGTGCGTGAGCCTCTGTGTGCCCGAGACGCTTTGAACTGCTAGTCACATGGTCCAATCGCGTCTGTCTATAGGAAAATAAAAATCTGGTTAGCTTTCTCGGACATGCTCCACAACTGGTCTGCCAATCCACAATGAGTACGTTAATTTACATGAACCAGAAAATGTGACACGCCTGATATTTCCTCTGATGGCTCAAATGTACCAGTTTACCATCTTTGTTTGGTGCAATTACTTCTTGGCCGGGGGTTCTGTCAAAGCGGGAACCGAGGCAGCCTTCTCACACTTTGAGAGATTATGCTTGCCAGGTGAAGTGCGGCGTCCTGGCGAGTGAACACAGCTCAGCTTGAGGTTTTGGCAGACATTTGCGGTTTGTGCTTGGACTGGCTCCGTCGCGATTGTTTATGCCATTGCGTTTCATTTCAGTCCTCTTTAATAATTATGGACAATCTTCACATCATATATTTCAATAATTAACACTTATTCTGAATTTCTTTTCCCTCTGCAGTCCTCATTTCCAGTTAGTCAGAGTTTGACACCTGGGATCAGCTACCCTTATCTATCCCCTGTCGCTCATGGGATGGGGCTAATTGCCACGGAGATGCTCCCAAGCAACCCGGTAATTGTCCCTGGCAACCCCACGGTTGCAGTGCAGAGTACAAACTCATTGTCGGCATCCCAGAAAGCCCTGCGCTCTGACAAGCTCGAGGTACAGACCGGTGTCCATCCACGCTACACACTATAGTACACAGTTGCACACAGTCACTATATATTACCATTGTACCCAATGCGAGCCATCTGAGCCTGTTGATGCCGTGTGTAGGTGTGCCGAGAGTTTCAGCGGGGTAACTGCTCTCGAGGGGAGACAGATTGTCGGTTTGCCCACCCCAGCGACAGCCCCATGATCGACAGCACCGATAACACTGTTACAGTGTGCATGGATTACGTGAAGAGTCGCTGCTCCAGAGAGAAGTGCAAATATTTCCATCCACCTGCTCATCTACAGGCGCGCCTGAAAAGCGTCCAGGGCACCCAAAACACCGCTGCGACTGCTGCTATGGTGAGACAAACGCACACATGACGCTCAAACTGTTTTCTCACAAATAAGACTCTTGTTGTTTCACACAGTTTAGCATAAAGACAGAGATGCATACAGAGACACATGCCAAATAAAACATCCACCACCTTAAACATTGTAAAGCTGAGTGTGGTTGTTAGCTCTTCGCAGGAAACAGAAACTACTACTTAGTAGTCATACTGCGGTTGGTGGCAGACACAGCTTCTGATAATGCTTCATTAGGTTTTTTTTCCAGCAGCTCAGACTTTGGCTGAAACCCGAATCCTAAATAAGATCTTAATCCTAATAATGATCTTGGTGCGTTCGTGGCTAGTCTATGTGCAGAGGTAGGCTAGACCAGGTGAAGCAACTTTCAAAGCTTTCCAAATACCCTTCAAAGCTCCTCCATCCGCTTAGCACGCTGAAAATTTTAATTATTCTCACCCTCAAAGTTACTTTTCAACAACTAAAAAAATAGAGCAGTCAGCTCCACTGACATTTTGTTTTTGATTTACAAAATTGATTTACGTAATTAGGCTTAGTGTTTAGCACGTTTGCCTCTCAGCACTAGGGATTCCCGGTTCGAATCCCCATCTGGGTGGAGTTTCCATGTTCTCCCCGTGTCTGCGTGGGTTTCCGCCGGGTTCTCCGGTTTCCTCCCACAGTCCAAAAACATGGATCAAGTTAATTGAATTCTCAAAATTGCCCCATATAGAGTGTGTCTGTGTGAGTGAGTGTGTGCTCAGCAATGGATTGGCGCCCTGTCCTGGGTCTATCTGCCCAGCGCCCGAGACGTTCTCCCCTGGATGGGCATGGGGAACCCCACCGCGACCCTAATAGAGGATAAGCGGGAGATAATGAATGAATGAAAGGATTTACGTAATTGGTCACTTCTTGGTGTTTTTTTAATTGAGAAAAATTACCTAAATATATGTTTTCTCCCGCGGACAATAACGCTAACCATTATCGGCCTTCCATCTGTTACGGTCTGCCAATGCCACGGCTTGGAAGGACAGAGTCCAGAGCTAAAGGTGGTTTAAAAGGAGTTTTTAATGCAGAAGACACCAGGTGGAAACAGCCACAGACGCGACACGCCATGAACATAGCACAATGTTCATATTCTAAAAGCATTTTTAAACATGTAAGGGATGATCACGTGACAAGACACACAGCTGAACCAGATTTCACGAATGAACCATAATAACAGGTCCGAATAGGGGGCACTGATGTACAGTCCGGCAGTGCCGGTAATACCACTAGCGACTGGTAGGGGGCCCTGATGTGACAATGTTACCGGTGCTGCTGCTTGAACCAAGTGGTGGAGGTACGTACAATGGTGGCTCGAACCACATGGTGGCGCACAAACCCATAGAGTGTGCCAGTTGGCAGCTACGCATTAATGTTAACATCAACAATAAAATAACATTCTACATCAACACAGAATTGTGCCGTTGCACACCACCAAATTTAGATCACACCTGACTCTTATACGGAATGGAAAGTGAGACTCTGATTGGCTTATTGCGCTTGTCACTCATCACGTGGTCAGCTTGCTAAAGTGGTAGAGAGTAGATAAACCTCTGCAGGGTCCTGAAAAGTAAGTATGTTTAATGTCGTGGTAATGGACGCAAGTCTGATTGTATAGGAAACACACACACATACACATATATAATACACACACACACACACATATATACACACACACAGACCCTTACTTATAGGATATTCACTGAATAGTTTGTGGCTTAGTGGTTAGCATGTTCTCCTCTCAGCGCTGGAGATCCAAGTTCGAATCCCAATTTCGGTGGAGTTTACATGTTCTCTGCGTGTAAGCATGGGTTTCCTCTGGGCTTTCCGCTTTCCTCCCACAGTCCAAAAACATGTATTCAGGCCATTGCCAGAAAGTACCCCCTCCCCACACACACACACACACAAAACCATAGTACAGGATTAAGGGGAAGATAATGTATGAATGAATGGATGAATGAATGAATGAGTTTCAGTGTTGTGGAGCTGAGAGTTTTAAAGCACACAGATTTTTTTATTCATCCATTATCTTTCGCTTTATCCTCGATTAGGGTCGCGGGGGGGGGAGAACGTTTCGGGCGCTGGGCAGATACACCCTGGACAGGACGCCAATCTATCGCTGGACACACACACTCAAACAGACACGCACGCATACACACTTTATATGGGGCAATTTGGCGATCTCATTTGACTTGATCCATGTTTTTGGACTGTGGGAGGAAACCGGAGAACCCAGAGGAAACCCACGCAGACACGGGGAGAACATGGAAACTCCACCCAGATGGGGATTCAAACCGGGAATCCCTAGTGCTGAGAGGAGAACGTGCTAACCACTAAGCCACCGTGCCGCCAGATTTTTTTAAAATATACCATATTAAAATAAACAGCGTTTTGTTGACATTTCGAGAATCATAAGACCGACATGTTCTGTAGAGACTGTCCCACTGAGTTCTAATGCGAAAATCAGGATCGTCTCCCAAAATAAAGAGTACGTTCTAAAAGCTTCGCAATGAAAATAGAGTCAGCAAGAGATTAGGATCTAAACACAGGCAGGCGGCTCAGACTTCCCATCCGGCTGTGGGTTGTAACGTGTGTTGTGATACAGGAATGCTTTGCCATTTTTCTCCCAGAAGCCACTGCTGCCGGCTCTGATAAACGGCCGCGTGCAGGCTTCTCGAAGTGGGCAATTAACATCTGGATTTGGGTTGCACTTTCTTTTGGGTTGCTGGGACTAATGAAGCATCATGCAGCTTTGTGTCATAAACCAGTGTTTCTGCAGCTTCTTCTTTAACCAACCCGTTTTGTAGGACTTAACCGAGTGATTAAACCAGTTTTGTTTGTGTGCATGCATATTGTTTATGTAGTGAACAGCGTTCCAGTTACTTCATTTTTTTTTGTGTGTGTGTTTTTTTCCTCTCACCTCTCCACAATGCAATGCTGTTCCCATGATGCACCTGTGCTTGCTGTATGTTAATACGCTTGACTCCCATTGGCCCACTGCCATCATGTGTTGGCTGTGTGCTGTGCGCAGACTCAGTCAAGTGCCAAAGTGCTGAAGCGACCCCTCGAGGCAACTGTTGACATGGTACTTCACCTTTCACCTCTGGCTTTGCATGGTCTTAAATCACTCTTATCGTACTGTGGCAATTTGAGTTTGCTTTCCCATTTAAACTCTGTAAATCTCATCCTGTATGTGTGGACGTCACCTACCTTTATTCTAAAGATTTGCCCTCAAACCCTCAGGCCTGTCAGGTGTTTTCTATTCCTCTTATTTGGTATCAAAGTACTTCTGAGATACCGTTAAATAATTAGCTAGCTTCAGTCATCAGTGTGTGAATGTTCAGTCAGTATGTCATGGATTTCCTGCCTTCCCTTTCCTCTGTCTTGACCTCTTGCTTCTCGCCTCTCAGGTGTTTCCTCACAGTGTGTTGCAGCCGCTAGCTAAGCGAGTGGCTCTTGAGAAGAGCGCCGGCCCGGCTGCCCTGTTAAACCCCAGTGTTCTGCACTATCAACAAGCGCTCGCCGGCACACCGCTGCAGCCGTCTGCCGCGCTGTTTCCGACAGGTACGAGTCTCCGCACGAGTCCCCACGTGTGAACATCACCACGTTCCCCTCATCTTACTGCTACGTTAGTATTTACACTGTACACACACGGGCAAAATATCTACGTTAATGGACCTAACAGCAAGAAGGATGAAAATGCACATCAGAGACCTTTGCCGCTATTTACTTAGCACTGGATGTTGCATGTTGTGAGCTTTTAAGATAAGCTAGAATAAGCCTCTATTGGACCAGTAGCAAAAGGACAGTAATATATAAAGGTATTTATATAAAAAAGTTTTAAAAAAAAAAATATATATATATATATATATATATATATATATATATATATATATATATATATATATATATATATAGGGCGGCACGGTGGCTTAGTGGTTAGCACATTCGCCTCTCAGCACTAGGGATTCCCGGTTCGAATCCCCATCTGGGTGGAGTTTCCATGTTCTCCCCGTGTCTGCGTGGGTTTTCTCCGGGTTCTCCGGTTTCCTCCCACAGTCCAAAAACATGGATCAAGTTAATTGATTTTTTCTCAAAATTGCCCAATTTAGAGTGTGTCTGTGTAAGTGAGTGTGTGCCCAGCAATGGATTGGCGCCCTGTCCTGGGTCTATCTGCCCAGCGCCCGAGACGTTCTCCCCTGGATGGGCATGGGGAACCCCACCACATAAAATTCATTCATTATCACCCGCTTTATCCTCTATTAGGGTCGCGGTGGGGTTCCCCAAGCCCATCCAGGGGAGAACGTCTCGGGCACTGGGCAGATAGACCCAGGACAGGGTGCCAGGACAGGGTGCACACACTCACTCACACAGACACACTCTATATGGGGCAATTTGGAGAATTCAATTGACTTGATCCATGTTTTTGGACTGTGGGAGGACACTGGAGAACCCGGAGGAAACCCACGCAGACACGGGGAGAACATGGAAACTCAACCCAGATGGGGATTTAAACCTGGAATCCCTAGAGCTGAGAGGAGAACATGCTAACCACTAAGCCACCGTGCCGCCCTGTACATAAAATGTAGGATAAAATACAATAAGATCCTATAAGAATAATAATCCATATATCCATCCGTTATCTTCAACTTTATACTCTACTAGAGTCGTGGGGGGGTCCCCATGCCCATCCAGGGGAAAACGTTTCGGGTGCTGGGCAGATACAGCCAGAACAGGGCGCCAATCTATCACTGGTTACACACAATCACTCACACAGACAAACTCTATATGGGCCAATTTTGGAGAATTCAATTGACCTTGAATCTATGTTTTTGGACAGTGGGAGGAAACCGGAGAACCCGGAGGAAACCCACGCAAAAGGAAAACAAAATATAAGCACAAAAAGTCAATTTTTTTTTTAAATGTGGTACAGTACAATATTTGGTAAACATTGATCACAATTAAAAGAATTAATTACTTCATTCATTATCTTCCGCTAAATCCTCTACTCGTGGTGGGAGGGGGGGCATCCAGGGGAGAAGGTTTTAGGTGCTGGGCAGATACAACCAGGACAGGGCTCCAGTCTATTGCTGGACACACTCACTCAAACACACAAACACACTCTATATAGGGCAATTTGGAGAATTCAGTTGACCTTGAATCCATGTTTTTGGACTGTGGGAGGAAACCAGAGAACACGGGGAGACCATGGAAAAAGATTGGCGCTCTGTCCTGGGTGTATCTGCCCAGTGCCCGAAACGTTCTCATCTGGATGAGCATGGGGTAACCCCCCCCCCCAACCCCAGTTAATGGATGGATGTTTTCCTATACACATAAATTTCCCAATTTGCATTTCTTGATTATTTAAAATCTTGCTCACTCAGCATATTTATTCACATAAACAAGTAATAACACAAACGACAGAGGCTGCTATGCCAACTAAGGGCCATTAAAAGCTAAATATTTTGCATTTTATATACATGTAGTATACATTCTAGTTATATAGCATTATAGTGCATGATGCACTGTGTGTTTTTAAGCTTTGTTCCTTTTATTAAATTATTTTCTATTGTGATCAGAGTCACCTGCGAAAATTTTCAAATGAATTATATTTGCTGTCGCCCACCTCCACCCTACTTTGTGCCTAATGGCTTGTCTTCACTACACTCCTGAATGTGGGTTCGCTCGTCTCCTATTACCAAGGGCCTTACAAACTGTGGGCTTGACTAGAGAATTAAAAGCATGTCGAGCTCTTAGTCATTGTGTGGCTCTGTTAACCTTTTTTCTCCTCTACGGCTGCTGCAGGCTCAGTCTTGTGCATGTCTCCCGGACCTGGCATCGGTATGTTGAACCCCTTCGTTTCAATATGTCCTTTCCGACAATCACTGAAATCCCTGCTCTTTTCATTGTAAATAAGAAGAACTAGAACTGCTGTAAACTTCACTATTTTTGATTCGTAATTTGAAACCATCTTTTTGACATCCAGCCGCCTCCTCGTGTATGTCTACTGTGATTTAAACTTCACGGCTAAATCTAGTTTCCAATGCTCGTTCTGCCTGCGTAGCTAATGCAGACAATCTGGACATGACGCAATTCCGCTGGAGCAAAGCCCGTCACTCTGCAGACTGACTAATGGCGTTGTCTAAATGAAGCCTCATGCAGAGGTGCTACCTGTATCTGAATTACTGCCGCAAAAAAAAAAAAAAAAACAACTAAAGCCTGTGACGTGTAATTATATTACGTTTGAACATCATCACTCTACTGAAGTAACGAAACCACATCACAAATAGAGTAAAGAGCAAGACTGCTTAGTTTAAGGTTGATAGTTTATGCTTGGTGTAGAGCATAGAGTTTGTGTGTGTGTGTATGTGTGTGTGTATGTGTGTATGTATGCGTGTGTAATTGTGTTCAATTTTTCTTTGTAAAAACTTGTTAGAAACTCGTGATGGTGTGTTACCATGGCTACTACAGTTACCAGAGAAACCTATATTTTCTATACATTTTTCCATCCATCCATTATCTTCCGCTTTATCCTCTTTTAGGGTCGCGGGGGAGGGCATGCACGTCTCGGGCGCTGGGCATGTACACCCAGGACAGGACGCCAATCTATCGCTGGGCACACACTCACACACACAGACACACTCTATATGGGGCAATTTGGAGAATTCAATTAGCTTCCATGTTTTTGGACTGTGGGAGGAACCCGGAGTACCCGGAGGAAACCCACGCGGACACAGGGAGAACATGGAGACTCCACCCAGATGGGGATTCAAACCGGGAATCCCTAGCACTAAGAGGAGAACATGCCAACCACTAAGCCACCCCTCCTAGCCCTTCACTCAGTCATGCTCATGGACAAACACCTTCTGCCTAAACCAATGATTAACCAATGATTACTCTCATACTAAGCCTTGAATGTCCTCAAAAACATTATGCATTTACAGTCCAGGCCAGAAAAAGTCCAGCCACAGCTCATTCATTCATTATCTTCCGCTTAATCCTCTACTAGGGTTCTGGTGGTGGTGGTGGTGGTGCCCATCCAGGAGAGAACGTTTCAGGCGCTGGGCAGATACACACAGGACAAAGCGCCAATCGATCAGTAGGCACACTCAAATTGCCTTAAGGGCAATTTAGAGTGTTCATTTCACCTTGAATCCATGTTTTTGGACTGTGGGAGGAAACTGGAGAACTGGGAGAAAACCCATGCCAACACTGGGAGAACATGAAAACTCCACCCAGAGAGACGAGAGGCAAACAGATTAAAAGTTTAGAGTTGAAAAGGGAACCACTGTTCCCCTTACCACTGGGGAACCAGGTTCGAATCCCATTCTGGATGGAGTTTTACATGTTCTCCCCAAGTCAGCTTGGGTTTCCCCCAGGTTCTCCGGTTTCCTCTCACAAAAACATGGATTCAAGGTAAATTCAGTGCTCTAAATTGCCCCATATAACGTGTATAAGTGTTTAACCAGCAATAGACAGGCGTCCTGTTCTGGGTGTATTTCCACAGTGCCCGAAATTGTTCTCCTCTGTATATATACCCCCGATATATACCGCTCCACCCCCGTACAACCCTAGTAGAGGACATAAACATGAGATGAGATGATGATCTCACGCCCTTTGATGTGCAGCTTTTAACATCCGTAAAAGGATATTAAGATTTTTAAAATGACTTTTAAACTACTTTTTGAAGAAAATATTTTATTCCGATAAAATATTTGCATTTATACACCAAATCCATAAAACCCAGAGGTTTAATAATGAAACAAATACTTTTTTAATAATAAGAAAAACTCGGCAATCAGCATGTTATTGGTTTAATGGCAGAATATTTCTAGATTAATGAGAGCTGGAGGAAGATCAGACATTGTATTATTAACAGATCAAACATCATTAATGAATTTATATAGAACCAACATGGAAACCAAGCATAAACTATAGAACAATTCCAGAATAATTATTCAAGTTGTGGTTTTTCTGCAAATTACAGTACTAAATAAATTTAATCGAATTTACTGCAGTAAAGTGATGGGTTTATTCTTTCCCTTCTTTCTGCTTTGCTTGTTGTCTGCATGCCATCTGCTGGTCTGAATAATAATAGTGGCTTAACCTTTTTTATTAGACACACACACACACACACACACACACATACACACACACACATTTATGTCACGATTCTGTGGCTACCGTAACGCTGCTCCTCCTTGTTCATTGCTTTCATGGTTCCCTTCCTGAAAAAGTTCCCATGATGCTCAGTGCCCCGCCTGCTACTGCCTCCGCTCCTGCTGCAAGCCCCTACGCTGCTGCCGCCGCGGCAACCGCCAATCAGGTTTGCTTCTTTACAAGCTCTCTCTCACTGTCCCTCTACTGGAATAGAATACGCTTTATTACAAACATATAGATATATAGATATATTGTTATGATTCCACAGCTCTGTTTTAGCTCTACGCATTAAAGATATAAGCTATCAAGAGTGCTTCCTGATAGCTTATTGGTTGCTTCTCGTTCACATGTGGCATCTAGATGAGCAGTGTAATTAATTTCATTATTGCTAGTGAGCTTTGACTGTAAACAGATAATCACATCCTTCTCTGAGCTTTGGTTTAACAGGTCTGGCTCCTGCCCTCTCTGTAGCCCCCGATAATCTGGGTGTTGCCACCTCAGCCACTCACAGCAGCTGTTTAGAGCGCCCCCCACATGCCGTGTGTAGTTACGTTTTGCTGCTTCGTTTTTGTCATTGTTTCGCATGTCTGCCTTTTGGGCTGCCCATGTCATTGACACATAAAACACTTTTTGTTTTTTGTTTTTTTAATTAAATCCAAATTAGGAATTTGGCATTATTGAAAAAAAAGGGTGATTATTTGTGTGATTATGTAACACAATAATAATAATAATCTCTGTAAATAAGTTTGTTTTTCAAGGAAATAGTGTCTAATCATAACCATTACAACTGGTCAGCAATTTATTATTGCCCTCTGCTGGCCAGTCTCCAAACTACAAGCCTTATTTCAGAAAAGCTGAGACGTTTTTTTGAAAATGCAATCAAACTGATAATTAATTAATTAATTACAAATAACATTAAAAACTAATGGTTTAAGTAGTTTCAGTGACAAAATTCTATTTATTAAATTCAATTAAATTTTAGAACTTGATGCTCTCAACACACATTTTAAAATGAGAAAAAGGCCAATAAGGCTGTTATAATAACACTGTTCTGGAAGGTTCCCAGCGATGGATTGGCGCCCTGTCCTGGGTCAATCTGCCCAGCGCCCGAGACGTTCTCCCCTGGATGGGCATGGGGAACCCCACCGCGACCCTAATAGAGAATAAGCGGGAGATAATGAATGAATGAATGAATGTTCTGGAAGGTTCTACAATTAGCGGTTTAATAGGTGAGATTATCAAGACATATGATATAAATTGGGCATTCGCAGAAGGTTTAGTCTTTTCAGACGAAAGTACCACCCATCAAACCAAAACTTCCACGTACCACCTGTTTGAATGTATCTGTAATGTTTTTATTGAAAGCATTAACATGATAATCTGGTCTTCTGCGACATAATATAGTCCTGTTTTTAAAGTAAATCCCTCAGCCAATCAGATTTAAAAACCGGAACTAGTTTAATAAAGGAACAGCTATTTGATGTTGGACTTTGCTTTGGTGCCAAGTGCTAATTTATTTTATTGTGTTGCAGGAATCAATTTTAAAAATGCTGATATTATGTCATGTCGGGTTGTCTGTAAAATAAATACATTTTATTGCATTTTTCAAAAGTGTCCCAACATTTAGAGATATTAGTATCATTTATTTTTTTATCTTCTTTAAATGTAAAATTAAAAAGTCAAAATTGAATGTAATTCAGGTATTTAGTCTGTTAGTGAAGAACGTTCCTGAGGGCTCGAGTCCATCCTGTTATCATGGCGATGGCTTTTTTAGTGCAGTAAGCTTAGTCAGCTTGCAGTCAGCAGATGGTGAGGTCTCGTTGATCCAGCTAATTACGGAGACAAACTGTAAATACAGATCTACCAAAGTTGTTAGATTGCCGTACAAACAGAAAAGGCCTCACAGGAGAAAACGCAATGTGTAGCAGTCCACAACGACACCGTTTTATTCCTTTTGGGGAATGAAAAACACAACAATGTGTGATCTTTAGAACAACAGTGGAACCATGGTGTATTTTTAGATGTAAAGTAAACGATGTAAACATTTCTAGCAATGAATCATTTCTTCGCTGATTCCAACGCACACAAAGGTTTAAGATGAGACTGATAAAAAAAAATCCCTGCTTATTCATTCATTATCTTCCACTTTATCCTCTACTAGGGTCGCAGGGGGTTCCCTATGCCCATCCAGGGGAGAACGTTTCAGGCGCTGGGCAGATACACCCAGGACAGGGTGCCAATCTATCACTGGCCACACTCAAACACACACACACACTATATAGGGCAATTTAGGGCATTGAATTCACCTTGAAGCCATGTTTTTGCTATGTAGAGAGCAAACCATAAAGATATTAAGGGGTCAAGCCATGCAGGAATTTAAAAACTTTATATATATATGGTATTGTACCAAATGATAGATGCATGATCGTTTAAGAAGTTATCTGACGCCATCATGTGGTTAAATACTGTAATTAAAATGAACACCAACGTGGCAGGATGGCACCATTTGGAAAATATTCATTATTTCGTACATACTGTGGAATTTCCCACATCATGGTTTATTTGCTCGGAAGTATCAGCGGCATTCAGTATCTGTATCTCTCACTGAGTACTTTATTACCATTAGAACTCCTACCCAATGATTTGAAGTTAGTTATTTAGCTGTATGTTGTATGTTGTGGTATATAATGCCCTGTGTTTCTTCTCTGTGCTGTAGATCATCTTGAAATAGAGAGCAGGAGAGTTGCAGAGTGCCGGCACAGCATTCAGCAAGGAGCGACTGGAGATAACATCCTCAGCCCCACAGAATTACTACATGCATGTTAATACACACACACACACACACGCCACAAACCATATTTACAATAAGACCATATTCGAGAAATATATAAATGTATACACCACAGTTCCGTTGGTGAACATAGTCGAACCTTCCTCCTCTTTCTGCTTGTATCACTACACGATATACTACACACACAGTACCATCAGCAGTGTTGAGTAGGATTTCTTTCAACACCTGTCTTACTGTGCGATTTCATTGCACTTTTAAATTCAAACCGAAGGGCAGAGTCTTAAGAAGGCCCGTAAGAAGCCCAGTTATCCAGAGAACCGACCAGCACGCACAGGCAGAAGGGAGGAGCGGATGCCCGAATGCCGAAGCATGCTGGAACTATGCAGAAGAATGAGACCCAGCTTGTAAGAGAACAGTACACACACACACACACACACACACACAGCGTGTAAAGGGGGGCGACGCTGAAGACCATGACGGACAGCGCGAGCTGAGCTGAGCCGAACCTCTGCCTGAACACTGCTGCAGTGCAAATGAAAAGAGAACAGCTATTCTGTTTGCCAAATTACTCGCGACGAATAAAAAAAACAACAGCTTTCAACCTTTAAACGTGGCCAAACAGAATAGTGACACGTCATCCCTTTAAATCCGATGTGTAGTTGACCGTTTTCTTGCTATACGGCTGTCCTTCGAGAACTTTCCCAGTCCCGATTTCATCGCAGTGAAGATGGTTCCCTTCTTCTGTTCATACTGTGCCATTACAGGAGAGTCCAAACCAGAAACGAGGAGGCTGTAGTGTGCAAATTGAGTGTGGCTTTATGAGTGTGGCTTTCTGTCCGAGTATAGTACCGTAGGACGGCGTATGTTGCTAAGCCTGGGCTTTACTGCTAGACTCAGGGGGTCGAATCGCCAGCACTTTGAGCTGTCTTCAGTTGGGCTGAGTTCAGTTAAGCCGAGCACGGCTGTGATCACCCTGCTTTTGTTCCTGTGTTGATCCTGTGTTGATGATGTATAAGTGCCTAACGATGTTCTTTACAAGCACCGTATGTAGACAGGTTGGAATAGATGACGTTCAGGTTTGTGCTGCAGTTTGCCAGTCTCACTCGGGGCGGGGAAAAAAAAAAAAGTCCAAATCTGTTTCCAACAGAAAAAGCTCAAAAAAAAATGTGGATGCCATGTTTATTATCTTTTTTTTTGTTATTATATACAATCTCATAATCAACAACATAGCACCAATCTCTTCTAAACTGCAGTCTATTAACTTTAGAGGAGGCAGATCTTTCTTGAGTTTCCAGAATGCCCTTTTGTTCTGAGCTCATGCCCCTTGTGGTGAAACTCGGAACTGCTGATTATTTAAGAGCGATAAAGATCTGAAGCCTTGAGACTTGGTTAACAAAGACATTATTATCTCAGACATAATAGAAGTCTTATATACAGCAGTTGGGTTATTTAGAATTAATTAATAAAGCTATTTAAGGGTCTGTCTTATCTTCTGTTGTGTTTAGAATTGTCTGTACTCATTACCAAAAGCAGCGGCTGAAGACATGGCACTCTTACGTATGGCACTATTGTCACTCTGGAAGGTTTATGAGGAGACTGGCATTTTTGTTTTTCATTTCCGTGTCTTCGCGTGTCGTTATTTGTGTTTCGATTCAGGACGGAGTTCAACGCCATGTGAGAACTTAGACAATCCTCAGTTTGGACACTCAGCAGAACTGCTCAGACTTAGTGGCTTCACTTTATAATCTCAGCGGTGTTTGAGGATAATTTATGTCGTGATCTATAAGATATATTATGAACTATTATGTAGTGTTATACACTATCAATTGTGCTTAATGGACCATTGTTCTGTTCTGTTTTAAGGTGAATGTAATTTATTTGAGTTCAGGCCTCGTCGTTCCGATGCACATGGCTGAAGGCCAGCGCCGTGCCACCGTTCTCTCCTGCATCCCCTCTGGCTTGTGTAGGGAGAAAAACAGAAGTGCACTCTACTTTTAAGGGTTAAAGTGTACTCACTAATCAGAATGGAGCGTTATTTCATTTGTACTGAACTTGTTCGTGACTCTAAAACTAGATTCTAGTTATTTGAGGTGTCGAGGTGTGGATCTGGTCGAATTGCGCTTTCAAGAGTGAGGATGCCCTGGTGCAGACCGGACGGGCAGACTAAAGATAACACTGTATTTCAGTTTCTTAGAGGTTCACTCTTGTGTGCTGATATTTTAAAATAGTACTAATATGTTAATGTTCAAACTCTATGAATGAAACCGTGTTTTTGTAAGTGATGTTCTCGTTATGTTCTCCAGATGATTTAGGTTTAAGTATATTTTCCATGCTGCTGGAAACTTATTTAGTTTCGATGCCTTATTGCCAAGATGGACCATATTATTTAACTATAAAGAAATATGCTAGTCTTAAGGTGTGTTGGTTGTTTTTACTTATTCTTAAATCGGAAATTAATATTAGATTTTCGGATTCATGCCGATTTAGTTCCCACGTTCAGGTTTAAACACACATGCATCGAGGCACCACTCAGCATGATACAGACAAGAATCCAGAAATAATAGACATGATAACGGGATTGCGCTCCGGTTCCACGGTGAGAATAGACACGTCTAGTTCTGCCACTTTTTCCCCGTAGTGCTGACAGCATCCTATCCCATGCCCCGTTCTAGAACTTTGGAATATCTGAATGTGTCTCATGTATCTGTGCATCAGCTTGTTTGGTATCTGTCTGTTTATGAAAATTTCAGAATGTGTTTTATTTTTTCTTTTCTCTGGACTGTTGAAGCACTTCCTGGACAGATTTAAAACCAGAGGGCTATGGCAACTCGCTACAGCAGTCTGTTCACGCGTGTTCTTTGCCTTATCTTCGATGTGGTGATCTTACCATTTGATTTTTATACATTGTTCAAAGGCTTTTGTAGTGCAAACGATTGTAACAGCTCACCTAGTGTCTAATCGCCAGCAAGGATCTTTCTCATGAGCCTAAGCTTAACAAAGTGGCAGGTCAAACTGACAGGAACAAGTACCATTTTTAGCTTACAGCCTCTTCTCCCTCACTGAAGTGAATGTGCAGGTGGGATGGGGACAGATTGGAATGTGGAGA
The DNA here is from genome assembly GCA_019802435.1 of Corydoras maculifer. Classification (NCBI taxonomy): domain Eukaryota; kingdom Metazoa; phylum Chordata; class Actinopteri; order Siluriformes; family Callichthyidae; genus Corydoras; species Corydoras maculifer. The sequence continues at coordinate 1,468,048 of JAFMOD010000754.1, forward strand.
ACAGGCTGGATTAGGAAACCATTTCCTTAGACGTTCAGTCCACCATTGAGTCTGGATTAGGAGTGACGACTCATTCAGGCCGACACCCTGCGGTTTTATCATCCGACATATTATCAAATCTGTTTAAAACTTTTATATGTTTTTGTGTAATATTAAGTAGTTTCTTGCTTTGGTTCTGTAAACATACAGTATGTAAAATATATTGTCAAAATTAAATAAAATCTTTATTGACCACCATGCTTTGTGGAGTTGTCTGAATATAGACATAACAACAAACGGCATTTCTGAAAAGCATCAGGTTTTGCGTTTGGGGCAAGTGTTCTGGTGAGAAATCGGGAGTCGTGAGATGCATTGGAGGGCGGCACGGTGGCTTAGTGTTTAGCACGGTCGCTTCTCAGTGCTATGGATTCCTGGTTCGAATCCCAATCTGGGTGGAGTTTCCATGTTCTCCCCGTAACCGCGTGGGTTTCCTCCGGGTTCTTCATGGATCAAGTCAATTGAATTCTCCAAATTGCTCCATATAGAGTGTGTCTGTGTGAGTGAGTGTGTGCCCAGCGTTGGATTGGCACCCTGTCCTGGGTGTATCTGCCCAGCACCCAAACAAAACGTTCTCCCCTGGATGGGCATGGGGACCCCCCCCCACGACCCTAATATAGGATAAAGCAGGAGTTAATGGAGGGATGGATGGGATGCATTGGAAGCTTTAGATAGTGCTGGGGTAATATCAGGGAGGTTACTTTCTCCTTGCTCAGATCAGGGTGAGTATATCTGCTGTGTTAATAATATCAGAACATAAAGCAAAGAACAGTAATATTAAGTTATTGCTACTGTAATTTCTTTCTGAAAGGCTTTATCCTCCTTGGATTTTTTCCACCAGGTTTTGGAGTTTTAATAGTTGCCCACTCAGTCAGGAAGACCGAACGAGAAGACCTGTCTATTCAGTACAAGAATGTGCGATGGGACTGAGGTCAGAACTGAATTCTTAGTACTTAATTATCCATCCATCCATTATCTTCCGCTTCATCCTATATATTGGGGTCATGGGGGGGTTCCACATGCCAATCCAGGGGAGAACGTTTCAGGCGCTGGGCAGATACACCCAGGACAGGGCGCCAATCTATCGCTGGATACACACTCACTCACACAAACACACTATATGGGGCAATTTGGAGAACTCATTTGACTTGATCCATGTTTTTGGACTGTGGGAGGAAACCAGAGAACCCGGAGGAAACCCACTCAAACACGGGGAGGACATAGAAACTCCACACAGATTGGGATTCCAACCGGGAATCCCTAGTGCTGAGAGGAGAACATGCTAACCACTAAGCCACCCTACTGCCCTGTACTTAATTATACATTCATTCATTCATTATCTTTCGCTTTATCCTCTATTAGGGTCGCGGTGGGGTTCCCCATGCCCATTCAGGGAAGAACGTCTCGGGCGCTGGGCGGATACACTGGATACACACTCACACACACAGACATGCACACACACACTCTATATGGGGCAATTTGGAGAACTCAATTGACTTGATCCATGTTTTTGGACTGTGGGTGGAACCCGGAGGAAACCCACATGGACACGGGGAGAACATGGAAACTCCATCCAGATGGGGATTCGAATAGCGCTGAGAGGAGAACATGCTAACCACTAAGCCACCCTGTATTTAATTATTATTCACATATTTTGGAGCCGTGTGCATAAATAGTGACTTGTTTAATAAGTATATGTGTAAACACAGAGCATGGCGTCTGGACTGCGCTCTTATCTTCGCTATATGAACTCACGCTGCCCTTTCCAGAGAGGCTCTTGGGTTTCCATAGCAACAGCCTCCGTCGCGTTGCTCGTTTCAGCGCGTCTCCTCAAGCTTTTTTACTATTGGACAGCATGGGACACGTCCTGCCGACGTCACACCAACGTCATCAACAGGACAAACAGCGGACACGTTGCGGCTTATTGTAATGACGATTGTAATTCATTCATTCATTATCTCCCGCTTATCCTCTATTAGGGTCGCGGTGGGGTTCCCCATGCCCATCCAGGGGAGAACGTCTCGGGCGCTGGGCAGATAGACCCAGAACAGGGCGCCAATCCATCGCTGGGCACACACTCAGTCACACAGACACACTCTAAATGGGGCAATTTTTTGAGAATTCAATTAACTTGATTCATGTTTTTGGACTGTGGGAGGAAACCGGAGAACCCGGAGGAAACCCACGCAGACACGGGAAGAACATGGAAACTCCACCCAGATGGGGATTCAAACCGGGAATCCCTAGTGCTGAGAGGCGAACGTGCTAACCACTAAGCCACCGTGCCACCACGATTGTAATTGACACGATTAATAAGTTTTAGTTAAAGCAAACAAGCAACAGCATTTAAAATACGTTTTTTATTCTAAGATTCTAATATATATATTTACAGTATCGGTCAAAAGTTTGGACACGCCCCCTTCTTGCTCCACTTAATGTCCATGTAATCAGTTCCACTTTCTGTAATGATGGACTTTGTAGTTCTACAATTCCAGACTGTAGTCCATCTGTTTGTGGACTACAGTACATACTGTGTACTCTGTTCTAATGGTCAAGACCCCATATAGTACCACCACAGAGCAGGGGTTATTTCGTTGGTGCATTATGCCTATCCCAGCAGTGTATCTGAGCACTGCTGCACTGACCCCCCCCCCTCACCGCATCAGTGTCGCTGCAGAACTGACAACAAACAATCCACCACCCAAATGATACCTGTTCTGTGATTTTCCTGACCAATAGAGAACAGAGAACCAGCAGGGAACTAACAACAACACAGAACACAGATGGACTACAGTCTGTAATTGTAATGTGTAATTGTAAACTGTAATGTGGGATTGGTAGCTCAGTGGTCAAGGCGTTGGGTTGTCAATCTGAAGGTTGGGGGTTCAAATCCCAGATCGACTGAAGTTACCAGTGTGGGTCCTTGAGCAAGACCCTTAACCCTCATTGCTCCAGGGGTGTTGTGATGAACCCTGTGCTCACCTTGTAAGTCGCTTTGGATAAAAGCGTCCAATAAATGACCAAATGTAATGTAATTGTAAAACTACAAAGTCCATCTATATGATAAGTGGAGGAAATAAAGAATAAGTTATTGTATTGAATAGTTCATTATTAGCCTTCTTGAGATTGTTGGTTAATGAGTCACGTGATTGGTTTGCTTTATTTATGAAAGTTATTTATATAAATTGCCCCTATATAGTGTGTGTGTGTGTGTGTGTGTGTGTGTGTGTGTGTGTGTGTGTGTGTGTGTGTGTGTCCAGTGATAGATTGGCGCCCTGTCCTGGGCATATCTGCCCAGCGCCTGAAATGTTCACCCCTGGATGGGAATGGGGAACCCCCTACAGCACCCCAATAAAGAATTTAGCTGAAGATAATGAGATGCAATTAGTTGTTAAGTTATTTACTTGGTAACTGTTGGTTGGTTAGTTGGTTGAATAGAGCATTGATTTATTCTCAGGAAAACATCTTGATTGTTAAAATAATAAAGTGCTTCATGCGATGCTCCTGCTCAAATTTAAAAAAAACAATCCCTTTAGAAAATTCGGGTCCTGGGTGGGCAGCACGGTGACTTAGCATGGGTTTCCTCAGGGTTCTCCGGTTTCCTCCCACAGTCCAAAAAACATGGATCAAGGTTAATTAAATGCTTTAAATCTTTAAATTGCCCCATATAGAGTGTGATTGTGTGTGTGCCTGTGTGAGTGAGTGTGTGCCCAGTGATAGATTGGCGCCTTGTCCTGGGTGTATCTGCCCAGCGCCCAAACGTTCTTCCCTGGATGGGCATGGGGAACCCCCCCCCCCCAATAGAGGATAAAGCAGAAGATAATGGATGGACGGATGAAAGGTTCTGGAGATCGTTAGTTACTTGGGCATGTTGGGTAGTTATGTCGGTTGCGTTTGGATAGAGTGTTTAGCTGGTTAGTAAGGGTTCGAATCCTGATCTGGGTGAAGTTTCCATGTTCTCCCCGTGTCTGTGTGGGTTTCTTCCGGGTTCTCCGGTTTCCCCCCACAGTCCAAAAAACATGGATCAAGGTCAATTGAATGCTTTAAATTGCCCCATGCAGAGTGTGTCTGTGTGAGTGAGTGTGTGCCCAGCGATAGATTGGGTCTATCTGCCCAGCGCCCGAAACGTTCTCCCCTGGATAGGTATGGAGGAACCACCCCCCCGACCCTAATAGAGGATAAAGCAGAAGATCGTTAGTTACTTGGGCATGTTGGGTCGTTATGTCGGTTGCGTTTGGTTAGATCGTTTAGCTGGTTAGTGAGTGAGTTAGCAGGTTCTATGAGTTTTGCTTTGCTCTTCATCCTGCTCTCATCACAGTTCCAGTGCCTGATGACGTCCTGCTCCTCTTCCTCCTCCTCCTCCTCGCGCGTCCTACGGAAGCCGACAGAGCGCCCTGCACGCACGGCAACGCGGCGGCGGCGCCTGTGGGTCTCCACCCGAGAGCATGGCGGCCGCGGATGTGTCGGTGCGCAAAGCAAGAGCTGGAGGAACCGAACCGAGCACGGACTCCGCGCTCTAACGGTTCGGATCTCGCACTCGGCGGGAAGGATACCCCGCTGCGCGGCTCCGAGCGGGGGCTTTGTTAGCTTAGCCGCGCCGTTTTGCCTTCAGGCGGCTGCATCGGGACGCGGATGACCCGGGTGTCGGTGGCGCGGAGACGCTGAACGCCGGGGTTCGAACGCCACGCCACGCCACGCCACGATGCGCGTTCCGTCTCGTTCCCCGGGCAGGGCGCCTTGTGTTTACTTCTTCTCCGAGTTTGAGAGGAGCAGCAGGGACGCCGCGCATCCCCGGCTCCTGTAGCCCGGACCCCCCAGCTTCGCCATCGATCGTGCGTCTTCATGTTCTAGAGTGCGTTTCTGGAGAGACTCCCGGGAACCATGCGCGAGTATAAAGTGGTGGTGCTGGGCAGCGGCGGCGTGGGCAAGTCGGCCCTCACCGTGCAGTTCGTCACCGGCACCTTCATCGAGAAGTACGACCCGACCATCGAGGACTTCTACCGCAAGGAGATCGAGGTGGACTCGTCGCCCTCGGTGCTCGAGATCCTGGACACGGCGGGCACCGAGCAGTTCGCCTCCATGCGCGACCTCTACATCAAGAACGGCCAGGGCTTCATTCTGGTCTACAGCCTGGTCAACCAGCAGAGCTTCCAGGACATCAAGCCCATGAGGGATCAGATCATCCGAGTCAAAAGGTACCGCGGGGGTGGGGG
>JAFMOD010000754.1:1478740-1506487 GCA_019802435.1 Corydoras maculifer
ATATATATATATATATATATATATATATATATATATATGAATAAGGGCGGCACGGTGGCTTAGTGGTTAGCACATTCGCCTCTCAGCACATTCGCCTCTCAGCGCTAGGGATTCCCGGTTCGAATCCCCATCTGGGTGGAGTTTCCATGTTCTCCCCGTGTCTGCGTGGGTTTCCTCCGGGTTCTCTGGTTTCCTCCCACAGTCCAAAAACATGGATCAAGTTTATTGAATTCTCAAAAATTGCCCCATTTAGAGTGTGTCTGTGTGAGTGAGTGTTTGCCCAGCGATGGATTGGCGCCCTGTCCTGGGTCTATCTGCCCAGCGCCCGAGACGTTCTCCCCTGGATGGGCATGGGGAACCCCACCGCGACCCTAATAGAAGATAAGCGGAAGATAATGAATGAATGAATATATGAATAATGTATGTACACGCACACGTGTTTTAGACATGTATATCATGAACTCATTATCATTGATTAATAATGTTTAAAATGTATTCTGCTATCATTCTGAGAGTTACAGCTAGGGATAAAAAGATTTTAATAGTATGATTATCATTTAAGAAATAATCACGATGAAATAATTATTGTGCAAAAAATATTATAAAGAAAAAAGACAGTGCTTGGCTTTTGCAGAATATTAATACACAATATTAAATCTGTGTTCTTTAAAGTTCATATGAGTGTTACCATTTAAAAGAGAAGTTTTATTTCTGTAAGGACAAAATTCTGGAAGTGTAACTGTTGTTCTGTCTGAGTTGCGCCACGGTCTGAAGTTCCTACTACCGGCAATGTATGAATTTTTCTTATTAATGTCGTCATGATGAATTAAAGTTGCATGTGCCGAATATTTTTAATCATTATTAATTGCAAAAAACTATTATTCAGCCAGTTACATCATTATACGTTTACTCAACCCATCCCAGAAAAATCCATACACGCCCAGGTCATGACACTCTTATTAAATTTCATAGATAAGCCTGTAATGTTTACGATCTTGGCATTTTCATCCCTTCGGTACAGATGATTTTTATAAAATTTTTGTGACTTATCCCCGCACTTTTTTTGCATTCTAATCCTCTATTGCCTTCTAAATCTTTTTCCAGTGGATTTTTCTATTACTGCTATTTTGTAGGTTTTTAATCACTTGCATTGTTCAAAGTTGTTGTTGTATGTTCTCTATATAGTGTCTTTTGTAAAGCCTCCTCGATAGATATTTCCCCTTTTTAATGAAATTTTTTTGCAATTTGACTTAAAATAGTCATCTCTTTGGTTGGTTTTGGTTCATGTTGGTTTGTTTTATTACCAAAAAACGCAGCTGGTTCCATGTTCCTGGATGTTGGCTCAGCCACATCTTGGGTGGTCTGATTTTAACACGTCTACATGAATACCAAGAAAACGTACTCGCAAGGTGCCAAACCACAGGTCTGTAGTATACAGCAAAATGGAATGAATTGACCTCTTCAGTTTAAGACGTTTGGTGGAGTCTTCACTGTTTAATGATCTCAGGAAATGGCAAACTGCTTGTCTGACTTTCTCCATGCTACATCACCAGCTAGCTGGTGTAAAGAAACAAGATAACCTGGCTGTATTTTACCATCACACAATGAGAGAGTAGTGACAGCATCCTTAGATTAGCCTTCACACTCCTCTCTTGTTGTACAAGTGAACATTTTGTATTTAAAGTTGATGCCAGAAGCCGGAAAATGTGCAAGTTTAAGGATTTAAATCCATGGAATCCCCGTCTCACCAATTACAGTTGTTAAAAGCTATGCTGCTTACATTTTGGTGGCAGTAACCACAGCCCACCTTCAGGGGTCTACTGCAGGACCAACAATATTAAAAAGGTGATCATAAAGCAATATGAGAGAGAGTGAGGGAGATCACACAAAGTGTGATAGAACAGGTGGATAAGAAAAATACTTTAATATAACAATAAAGGTGGCTTATTGGTTAGCACGTTCCTCTCTCAGCATTACTGTTCCAGGTTCGAATCCCGATCTGGGTGTTTCCATGTTCTCCTTATATCCACGCAAGTTCTCCGGGTTTCCTTCCACATTCCAACAACCTGGATTCAAGGTGAATTGGCATAATGTGGGTGTGTGCACAATGTTGAATTGGCGTCCTTTCCTGGGTGTATCTGCCCAGTGCCTGAAACAATCTCCCTGGGTGGGGCACCCCCCCCCCCCATTCCGTGACCCTAGTCCCTAATAGAAATTTAAGCAGACGATAATGAGACTGTCCAACAAGATGAAAGATTTCAGGCAACTAAAGATTGAACAGCTCATGCATGGCAGCTTAGAGCCTTGAATACCTTCTGATTGATGGTTCAGGACATTTTGTTGCTAATAAGAAAACGGAGTCATCAAGCGTTTAAGTGCAGTGAGGTATAGATGGAACCGCAGCATCATTTGGACCCATACTGGTCAATATGTGCAAGGTTAAAGCGAGTTATGTCGATAAGCGAAGCTCTTATAACCTGGTCCAAGTGTTATATAGATGGACATGGGAGAAGCTTTCATCTCTTCAGAACAAGACCCAGGTCTGTCCATTAGGGTCTAGGACGAAAGGATTGTCTCTGCCCCCCCTCCCTCTTAGCCGCTGTGTATCGGTAGAGTGGTCATGTATTATATATAAGCTGTCTGAGTTTCTGTGAGTTGGGATAGTGGGAGGAAGAGCCGCAGCATGGTTTCTATGACCGACTGTGTTACCGGGCATTATGTCTTGTTGCATTTGCTCTGAGGGTGTGGTAGTTCAGTGGTTGGTTTCGGGAAATCAACCTGAAGGTCGTGGCTTCAAATCCCAAGTCCACTGAAGTTACCAATGTGGGTTCTTGAGCAAGACCCTGAACCCTGGGTTATGACCCCAACCGAGTTGGGATTCTTGTAAGAGGCCATGGCATTATTGTGAATAAATCACAGCAAACGGGTGTTATTGGGCCCGATGCATAGGGGAGTACCATTTAAACCTTTTTATTCACAATAATAAACAACCCAAATGCCTTATTGCTTTTTAAAAAAAACAAGGTTATTATATGTAATAATAATAAAAAAAAGTTCATACCTGCTTTTATTAACAGCATATGTTAATAAGCTGGTCTTCGGTGATGTAATCTAGTCCGGTTTTGATGTGATCGCTGTCAGGTTTCCAGTTTCTGTTCCAATGAAATACTGCCATCTAGCGGCCATATTAAAGAACACATAAAAAAATCTGAAAATAATGCATTGTCGTGCATTGATAAGAATGTGATGCAATCAGTGGTGTGTTATTCTCAGTAATGTTACTGTTATAATGATAATAAAAATAATAATTGAATTTTAATTATATGTGCATTTTAGAAACACAAGGCACTTACAATATGAGATGGAAAACCAGAATAAAAATTAAAAAGCAGGAGTATAGAATCGTCTCATAGAATATTAATTAATTAATTAAGAATTTGAAAAAGCGGACATAGATGCTTTTAAAAGCTTCTCACAAAAACAGTTTGTCACTGTTGGACAAACTGCTCAGCTAATCAGATTTAAGGACCTGAACTACCCGTTTTATATGTACTTTGAAGTACTTTTTAAAGTGTGTTGAAGGATTTTCTTACAGGATTAAAACTGACTGCAATCCAAATCAAGAATCAAATGTCAGGTTCTGCATCAGAAGTTGCTTAAAATGGGTTCTATCTGACTTCTCTGTAAGTGAAACGTCAGTCTAACATTGCCAGAATGTACAGAGTGTCTGGTCCCTCTCTCTGTGTAATCTGGCCAAGAACCACCCACATCTGCAGAAAACCTGAGAACCAATTACAAACCTTCAATTTTGACACATTAATCGTATTTACTGTCTTCTTGTTGTGTTTAAGGTTGAGATCTTATCTTTTTATTCTACATTCTGCCTGCTGGCTTTTCATTGTGCTTAGTTAATACTGTGTTCATTGCTGTAATGACAAAATTAAATTGCATTATAAATTCATCAGGTTAAAAATATACAAAATCAAAAATGCTACTGTTAATTACAATTAACCAGAAATTCACCAAAGAAGCAAAACTTACTAAAACTACTCTGGAACGCGTAGAAGTCAGGACATCACCATCCCTCTGATTACTGGTTTAAAAAGTGTAATGGTCATACAAACAATTCCACGGGAGAATGTTTCGGGCGCTGGGCTGATGCACCTAGGACAGGACGCCAATCTATCACTGGGCACACTCACTCACACACAATAATCACTGTGGCACGTTGGCGTAGTGGTTACGTAGGCATGTCTGCCTCTCAGCGCTGAGCATCCAGGATTGATTAACTTTTATTATTATTGTCCCAATATTGGATTCACAGGGATCCACTTGAATCCATGTGTTTGGACTGTGGGAGAAAACCGAAGAACCTGAGGAAAGCCCAAGCAGACACAAGGAGATCATGGAAACTCCACCCAGATTGGGATTCGAACCTGGATCCCCAGCACTGAGAGGCGAACGTGCTAACCACTAAGCCACTGTTTCACCCTACATGAAATTTTATTAGTAATAATTCTATACTGAATTATAATAATTACTATATTTTTTAGATAAACTTACATCATGCATTGCTGTCATGTATTTTATATATATATATATATATATATATATATATATATATATATATATATATATATTACATATCTATCTTACATATCTATATACTGTATTTTTAGTCAAATTTTTCTTCTTTAAAATTTAAGTTCTAACTTTAAATGAACAGGGTAATCGGGGTCTGAATCTATAAAGCAACATTACCTGAGACCTGAAAAACACTTCTGCACGAAATTTGTGGCCTCAAGTTCCTCAGGAGAGTCATTTTTCAGCACATTTTAAAGCCATGTAACATCAGCTCCTGTAATGTTTTATTCTACTGTGCTGTGTCTATATCTGCAACTTTATGATTTTGTCTTTTTTTTTTTTTTTTTTTTTTTTTTTTTTTTTTTTTTTTTTTTTTTTTTTTTTTTTTTTTTTTTTTTTTTTTTTTTTTTGTTTGTTTTTTTGTTTTTTTACTTCTTTTCCAAAAACGCATATCTATGTAACAGTAATTATGATGCCTGTTGAACATGCACAGAAAAGCCAGAACTCCTGTTCTTTTGCACCACTTACTGAGTGAGCAAACAGCATGTTCACATTTTACTGCGACGGGCACCATCCTGACGTCGCAGCACTCCCCCTCTTGTGCTCGGACTTCCTATTTTTATAATTTTTTATAATTTTGGGTTTTCCCAGCAGTGCTGAGTCCAGACCGCATGTCCATATTTGAAGAAATACAGACTTTCAATTCATCACTATTTTAAACCTTGATTACACTCTACATTTTAGTCTGTCTTCCAGCATTATAAATGAGATTGTGTTCATTCGTTCTTTGTGTAATTGTACTGTTGCTCTCAGTATGTTTGTCCAGTTTCACTGATCATATAGATGGACTTTGTAGTTCTACAGTTCCATTCTGTAGTCCATCTGTTTGTCTATATTCTCTGTCATTCCCTTTACTCTGTTCTCTGATGATCAGGACCCCACAGGGCAGGTATTATTAGGGTGGTAGATGATGGTACAAGTGAATCAGACCCCTGTATATTCTCCAGCAGCACAACACACACTAGAACACCACCACCATATTAGTATCACTACAGTACTGAGGAAAAAAAATCACCCACCACCCTAATACCTCCTATGTGGGGGTCCTGATCATCAGAGAACATATTAAAGCTGAATAACAGGGTGTGTATAAAATCAGATGGACTACAGAATAAAATTGTTGAACTAAAAAGTCCATCTACATGATCAGTGGAACTACGAGAAGCTTAAAAGTACCTTACTGGACATATACGCTTTGGTTATCAGATGAAAATGCAGATAAATTTTTCCTATTTTTATTGTGTGTTTCAAAGTAGAATAATAAACCAATAAGCTGAGAGGGCGTGGCATGATTATAAATAAATCATGGGAAACAGGCGTTATTAGTCATGTAGCGGAGTACAGTTACACCTCTTTCCCGTGATTTATTCACAATAATACATAACCTCGAATGACAATTGTTGAGAGTACACTTGCTTTTTTCTGGACGATGCCCTTGTTTTTATTCATTCATTCATTATCTTCCGCTTTATCCTCTATTAGGGTCGCAGTGGCATCTACATTATTACTTAATGTAATACAAATATTTTGGCTTCTCTCATTATCTTTTGCTTAATCTTGCAGTAGGTTCGGGGGAAGGGGGATGCCCATCTAGAAGAGAATGTTTCGGGCGCTGGGCAGATACACCCAGGACAGGGCGCCAATCTATCGCTGGGCACACACTCACTCACACATACACACTCTATATGGGGCAATTTGGAAAACTCAATTGACTTGATCCATGTTTTGGACTGTGGGAGGAAACCGGAGAACCAGGAGGAAACCCACGCGAACACGGGGAGAACATGGAAACTCCACCGAGATGGGGATTCGTACCGGGAATCCCTAGTGCTGAGAGGCAAACGTGCTAACCACTAAGCCACCTTGCCGCCCCTTGTTTTTATTTTTTGTTAAATCAGGTGTCTGATTAATCTTAACCGCAAGGTACCAGAGTTCTCTGTGTGTATTTACAGAATCGCACATCAGTGCAAAAACTATAGCCCTACAGAGGCAAACTTTTCCCATCTATGTCCCCGGAATCCGGAAGAATTGCCCTAAAAAAAAACCCTCGCGTCGAAAGCAAATGCATCCGTCCCCACAGCAGCACCAGGACCATTTCCCATGGTCACCAGATTTCACAGTGGTCAGATCAGATTTGCTTGAGTTCTCTGAATGAGCAGAAACGTCATCGCAGATGGCTTCATCGCATGACCTAACTATCATTCAGTGCTGTTGTGTGTTGGCCTTTCGGAAAATGTTGCATAATTTAATAGCATAAATATTTAACCCAATAAAGCCACTGCCTGAATGAGAAGGGATGCTGTTTGTTGCATTTGACTGACGAGGGCCAGCAGCAGAGTGAAGATCTCTGCTGATCAGTGGGTTTTTAATGTATTCCGTCAAAACAACCGAAGCTGCACTCCATAAGCAGCACCGTCTTCTCTGTGAGGCCGGCTTTAGCTTTGGCGTGGTCCTGACCTTCTTGCAGCTCAGCCCTGTGAAATGCAGGAAGCCCTTGGTTTACATTATGATGCGCTCCTCCAACTCTCAGCATGACTTTGTGTGATTGACTGGAATCAGACCAGACATCTGTCCTGTATTAAAATCATTTAAACAGCCGCAGCTTTATCCGTGCTGATATATTATGGACGACGTCCCGTCACATTTTTCTGCCGAGTTTTTGGGGATTCTGCATAAGTTGATTTTACAGCTGAGAGTTATTTTATTGATTTATTTTTGCTGGTGTACCTTATTATTCATGCTGAAGGAATACAGCAGAGGACTGTGAGGGTCACCTTTAAAGTTATCCAGTGGGATGTCCAAGACTTGTAATGGAAGTGTGTTTAATGTATATAATATAAAATAAAAAATTACAATTACTGTTACACTTCCATAAAATGATCTTTATTTGCAATGGGTCTAGGGTTCTGTTAGCAGAACATGACTTGGCAATTTATATGTATATATATATATATATATATATATATATGTATATATATATATATATTTATATATATATACACACACACACACACACTCAAATATATATCAATCCATTATCTCCCGCTTTATCCTCTATTAGGGTCGCGGAGGAGTTCCCCATGCCCTATATGTGTGTATAGGGGGGTGGGTTAGCTCAGTGGGTTAGGGTGTTGGGCTATCAATCTGAAGGTTGGGGGTTCAAATCCCAGGTCCACTGAAATTACCAGTGTGGGTCCTTGAGCAAGACCCTTAACCCTCATTGCTCCAGGAGTGTTGTGATTAACCCTGTGTTCATCTTGTAAGTCGCTTTGTATAAAAGCGTCCAATAAATGACCCAATTTTTGTGTGTTTTATTTTACATATATATAATATTAATAATATAATCAATATATCAATAATAAATACATATAAATATATTTTATTTTACTGAATGTCATACTCACATTTTAATGAAGGGAGGTCAGTCCAGCCAGGGGAAACCATTTCAGGCGCTGGGCAAATACAGCAAGAATGGGGCACCAATCTATCTCTTGGCACACTCGCTCACACAACACACACACAAATACATACCATATGGGGCAATTTAGAGCAGCCCGTTTACCTTGAATTCATGTTTTTGCACTGTGGGAAGAAATCGGAGAACCCGAAGGAAACCCAAGCGGACCCGTACAAAATATGGACTGGAATTGGATTTGGATTGGAATACGAACCTGGTTCCTTAGCGCTAAGAGGAGAACATACTAAACTCTAAGCCACCGTGCCGCCTCTTTTAGATAAAATGATTGATGTAAACAAAAGCCTGCTCACCTGAATGTCTGTCACTTTTTGTGTTTCACAGGTATGAGAAGGTGCCGGTGATTCTGGTGGGGAACAAGGTGGATCTGGAGAGCGAGCGGGAGGTTTCGGTGAGCGAGGGCCAGGCGTTGGCTGAGGAGTGGGGCTGCCCGTTCATCGAGACCTCGGCCAAAAGCAAGACCATGGTGGACGAACTGTTCGCCGAAATCGTCCGACAGATGGACTACGCAGCACAGCCAGACAAAGACGATCCTTGCTGCTCCTCCTGCAATTTACAATAACCCTCCAGTGCGAGGACACACACACACACACACACACACACACACCAGTAGATGTTCTTTTTGGTGCATCGGTTCCATCATAGTATAATCAGGATTTTAAGACTGTGGCCTGAACGAGGCTGATGGTCAGGGGTTCGTCACTTTATGGGACTTAATTATAAAAAAAAATCAGAGAAGTGCACTGACCTAAAGGGTGCTGTTTAATTCTGAGTACAAGTGTACCTTCCTCCTGGGTTTGTTAACACTATTTAACCATTGTCTTTTTCTTCTCAACTTGATTCAATTTTTCAATGTATCTGGTTGATACCACACTCTTTTTCGCCAAAAAATTGGCTTCCTGAACCTTAAAACGCTGAATTATTGATTCAAAAATAACACTACCAAAAAAAAAATCCAAAAAAAGAATAAACACTTCAGAAGGCCTCCAGTTTTCTAACATTTATCTCAGTTTGTTCTGATGGATAGGACTGTAGACCGACTCTGTATTCCTTATTTGTGAACATCAGTGTGAAGGTGCTGTGACTCAATTGTGTTTTTGTTGCTTGGACATCCAACAAGACGACCCAAGGGCCGCAAGTCCACAGAAATCTCCATACAGCATTTGATGTTTCCTCCAAAATCCCCGTTTCGTTTTAAGGCATTTAGAACGTACATTTCTGATACGCTCACCGTCCTCAACTCTTTGCATTTCACCGAACGGCAGGTGGGGAGATCTGAAGGGATGGGAGGAGGTGTGGACTTTGCAGGTTTCACTCCTCCCCACATCAGACTGGCCGGTGTGCGCAGACAGGACCTGATTTCCGGAGATATTTCGAGCCGATGCTGATGAGTATGAGCCAAACGACGATCGCTGCGATCGGAGCGGAGGGGCGAGGTGCTGTGTATTCATTGTTGATTTTATATTTTTTTATGTGAGCATTTACTCTTTCCCATCTAGAATGAATGGTGACTTTTCATTTGGCACCTCAATAAAGTGTGTTTAACACATCGTCCAGCGGCGCTCGTTCGTTTACGTCACCCGTAAACCCGTAATGCGCTCAGGAACCCACTACTGCAAACCCAAAAGACACGACGGTATTTTTTTTTAATAGGTTTGTAATTTGTGGGTAATTAGTTTGTAATGATATTTTAAGGTGGCATGGTGGATTCCCGGTTCGAGTTTCCATGTTCCCCCCCGTGTCCGCGTGGGTTTCCTCCGGGTTTTGCGGTTTCCTCCCACAGTCTAAAAACATGGATCAAGTCAATTGAGTTCTCCAAATTGCCCCATATAGAGTGTGTTTGTGTGCATGTCTGTGTAAGTGAGTGTGTGCCCAGCGATAGATTGGCACCCTGTCCTGGGTATATCTGCCCAGCGCCTGAAACCATCTCCCCTGGATGGGCATGGGGAACCCCACCACAACCCTAATAGAGAATAAAGCGGAAGATAATGAATGAATTAATTAATTAAAGATATTTTAAGGCGGCACGGTGACTTAGTGGTTAGCACGTTCTCCTCTCAGCACTAGGGATTTCCGGTTCAAATCCCCATCTGGGTGGAGTTGCCATGTTCTTCCCGTGTCCTTGTGGGTTTTCTCCGGGTTCTCCGGTTTCCTTCCACAGTCCAAAAACATGGATCAAGTCAACTGAGTTCTCCAAATTGCCCCATATGGTGTGTGTCTGTGTGAGTGAGTGTGTGCCCAGCGATGGATTGGCACCCTGTCCTGGGTGTATCTGCCCATGTTCTCCCCTGGATGGGCATGGGGAACCCCCCCGCGACCCTAATAGAGGATAAAGCGAAAGATAATGGGTGGATGATAATTTGAGGGTTAAAAACCATATTTAGTGTGAGTGTTGGGCAGCATTTGATTTTTCTCTGTGAAGTATTGGGAGAGTTGAAGTCTTATTTTTCAGTGTGGGATCCACTGAGTCATGTTAAAGCGATCATGTCAGAGAGGTGCAGTGACCGGTTAACATGTGCTGATGTGCTCACACTCGGGGTTCCTGCACGCTGGAGGGGCAGTTGTTTGCACTTTGCCTCTGTGTGTTCTGCGTTTTGTGAGATGTTTTCAGAGCTACCGGAACCTGAGACTGGAGACGTCGGTGGAAAGAAACCAGATATTTCCAGATGATCTCTACTGTCCTCAACAAGAGTCCAACCAAAACCTGTTACACGCTATTCTGCTTGGGTGGCACGGTGCTTTAGTGGTCTG
Source organism: Corydoras maculifer (assembly GCA_019802435.1). Lineage (NCBI taxonomy): Eukaryota > Metazoa > Chordata > Actinopteri > Siluriformes > Callichthyidae > Corydoras > Corydoras maculifer. The sequence goes on from JAFMOD010000754.1 coordinate 1,489,611, forward strand.
AGTGTCCAAAAACATGGATTCAAGGTTAAATGGCTGCTCTAAATTGCCCCTTTGAGTGTGTGAGTTTGTCCAGTGATAGATTGGTGCCCTATCCTGGGTGTATCTGCCCAACACCTGAGACGTTCTTCCCTGGATGGGTTAGTGGTTAGCATGTTCTCTTATCACTGGGGATCCAGGTTCAAATTCCAATATGGGTGGAGTTTCCATGTCATCCCTGTGTCTGCATGGGTCTCCAGTCCATGTTATCCCTGTGTCTGCATGGGTCTGCAGTCCAAAAACATGGATGAAGTCAATTGACTTCTCCAAATTGCCCCATTTAGAGTTTTGTTTGTGTGAGTGAGTGTGTGCCCAGTGATAGATTTGTGCCCTGTCTTGGGTGTATCTGACCAGTGCTCGAAACTTTCTGCAGTGGATGGACATGGGGAACACCCCCCCCCCACACACACACACACACACGTGACCCTATTCCCCAGTATAATGTTCAGCAGAAGATAATGAGATAAGACTTTTCAACTTACCTCAACTGACTTAATAAGGTATTATCACACAGTGTAAAAGGGACTTTCACAGTAATTACTGATTGCATTTTCATACTTATCACATCAAATGTGTTTTTGTGGCATGATGCCGTGATCAGGTTACATTTAAAATAAGGAGGCAGATTTAGAAAGTTAGTTCAGATAAAGTGATGCAGGTTGTCCTTATGATCAATTGTCTTTTCTTTCTGCTGGCACTGAGTGCTGAAGATAAGAGAAGCATACGCTGATAAATAAAAGTGAGAGAGAGAGAGAGAGACACTAAGTGACTGTTACTATGGTTGTGTATGTGCGTGAGAAGCTGGAAAGCAAAGATCAAGGTAACATTCATTCATTCATTATCTTCCGCTAAATCCTCTATGAAGGTCGCGGGAGGGGTGGGGGTTCTCTTTCCCATCCAGAGGAGAATGTTTCTTCCACTGGGCAGATACACCCAGGACACTCACTGACTTTCTTACACAGAGATACACAATGGGGCAATTTAGAGCATTTAATTCACCTTAAATCCATGTTTTTGGATTGTGGGAGGAAACCCACAGGGAGAACATTCTCCCCAATTCTGGATCTGAATCTGGATGAGTGCTGAGAGGAGAACATGCTAACCACTAAGTTACCAATTATTAATTATTCTAGTAGTTCTATAAAAGGAATAATAACACAAGTGGATCTTTAGATTTATAACACAAAGTTTTGATCAAACTTGGCACGGTGGCTTAGTGGTTGGCATGTTCTCCTCTCAGCGCTAGGGATTCCCGGTTCGAATCCCAATCTGGGTGGAGTTTCCATGTTCTCCCCGTGTCCGCGTGGGTTTCTTCCGGGTTCTCCGGTTTCCTCCCACAGTCCAAAAACATGGATCAAGTCAATTAAGTTCTCCAAATTGCCCCATATAGAGTGTGTGTGTGTGAGTATGTGTGTGCCCAGCAATAGAATGGCGGCCTGTCCTGGGTGTATCTGCCCAGCACCCGAGACATTCTCCCCTGGATGGGCATGGGGAACCCTCCCTCGACCCTAATAGAGGATAAGCGGAAGATGATGGATGGATGTATTGATAAACCGAATTGCCCGTTGTGAAAGTGTACATGAATGTTTTTGATTATGTCTACACTTTTAATGTCATATTTTGTATCCGGCAAGTGCTGGGATAGGCTGCACTGTGCCTATTTGAAACATGGGCACTGAGAGAACATATAAATGTGACTGGAGCTTGTCCGCCCTGTTCAGAACTTTTTGCCTGAGGCAGCAGAGGAGGACCTCGCTGTGAGATGGAGAACATGTGAAGCACGTGTTAAAGTTTGAAAGCAGCAATATCTGGGGCACTGAGCCGGCACTTAAAAATATATCAGTCACTGGAGACGAACCCCTGAAAAAAATCACCCCTGTGAGAGGGTTCTGCCCAAACTGCAAGTAAGAGGTAAAAGAGTGTGGAAGCAGAACACACACTGATTGCAAATGAGAGACGAAATTTACACAATTTAATATTTCTCCTGTGTTCGTTTTACAATCATAACTCCCAAAATGTTTTCCCCTGGATCGGCATGGAAACACTCCCCCCTGGTGACCCTAGTACATTTACATTTGGTCATTTAGCAGATGCTTTTATCCAAAGCGACTTACAAGGTGAGCACAGGGTTCATCACAACACTCCTGGAGCAATGAGAGTTAAGGGTTTGCTCAAGGACCCACATTGGTAACTTCAGTGGACCTGGGATTTGAACCCCCAACCTTCTGATTGATAGCCCAACACACTAACCACTGAGCTACCACTGCCTCCTTTACCTAGTAGGGGATAAAGCGCAAGAAAATGGATGGATGGATCATATCTTAGATTCTTTACCTGCGTTTAGAACTTGTTTCTAAGTCAGTTTTGGGTTAAATACTAAACATTACTCAAACTCTGAAGCGTTGCAGTATTTAATTTCTTGGACTCTCCAGCCAATTCTGTTCATCAGGAGACTTCCTTCTAAAGAAGGCCTTACATAAGGCAGCAGTGCAAGCGTGTGATGCGGAGGAAGATATAAAAGGCTCATTGAGATCTCGGGAGACGGCAGTCTGGAGTCTACATTCATGTATTGGTAATGAGCTGAATCATGGGTTACCTGGTTTTGCCCGAAGGTGTGAGGAAAAAAAAGAAAAAGAGGCAGAGGACGGCAAAATGTTCAGCGCTCTAGGAAATATCATATACAGTTTGCCCTGAGTGCAGACTTCTATTTATTTTTATATTTATATTTCACAAATTAGCTATTTTTTTATGTATGTTGATTTGTATATTAGGGCGGCACGGTGGCTTAGTGGTTAGCACGTTCGCCTCTCAGCACTAGGGATTCCCGGTTCGAATCCCCATCTGGGTGGAGTTTCCATGTTCTCCCCGTGTCTGCGTGGGTTTCCTCCGGGTTCTCCGGTTTCCTCCCACAGTCCAAAAACATGGATCAAGTTAATTGAATTCTTAAAATTGCCCCCTATAGAGTGTGTCTGTGTGAGTGAGTGTGTGCCCAGCGATGGATTGGCGCCCTGTCCTGGGTCTATCTGCCCAGCGCCCGAGACGTACTCCCCTGGATGGGCATGGGGAACCCCACCGTGACCCTAATAGAGGATAAGCGAGAGATAATGAATGAATGAATGAAGGATTTGTATATTACTAATCTCATCTCATTATCTTCCACTTAATCTTCTACTAGGTTTCATGGAGGTTCTACTGTACATGTCTGGCTAGGTTAGAACGTTTTGGGTGCTGGGCAGAAACACACAGGGGAGAGTGCCAATCTATCACTGGGCACACTCAAGACGAGACACACTATATAGGGAAATTGAGATAGGGGCAATTCCATGTTTTAGACTGTATCTATCTATCTATCTATCAATCTTTAGGGTCACGGGGGGGGGGCGTTTCCCATGCCCATCCAGGGGAGAACGTTTCGGGCGCAGGGCGGATACACCCAGGGCGCCAATCTATTGCTGGGCACACACTCACTTACACAGACATTCTATATAGGGAAATTTGGAGAACTCAATTGACTTGATGTTTTTGGACTGTGGGGGGAAACGGGAGAACCCGGAGGAAACCCACGCAGACACGGGGAGAACATGGAAACTCCACCCAGATGGGGATTTGAACCGGGAATCCCTAGCAAGGCAAACGTGCAACCACTAAGCCACTGTGCTGCCCCTATATTTTTATAACTACTATATATTAGGGCATGGAGAGGGATGTTCCCCATGCACATCCGGGTAAGAATGTTTCGGCTCTGGGCAGATCACACCCAGGACAGGGTGCCAATCAATCACTGGGAACACTCACACAGATACAAACTCACACTATATGGGGCAATTTAGAGCATTCATTTGACCTTAAATCCATGTTTTTGGACCGTGAGAGTTAACCGGAGAACCCAGAGGAAACCCAGGTGGACACAAGGAGAACATGGAAACTCCACCCAGGTTGGGATTCAAACCTGGAACCTTAGTGCTGAGAGGAGAACATGCAAATCACTATACTACTGTGCTGCCCAGCAGGAAATTGATGGTGGGAAATTGGCAGCTCTGCTTTAAAAGACACTTGGGTTGTAGATGTAACGAATGTGTTGGTTTTAAAACGAATTTTTTCACTGGAGCAGAACTGAGATGCTACAAAAAAATCTCATCCACGGCTTTATGGAGCTTCACCTAATCACAGTCCAATCACAGCCATCCTGCTGTAATCTATCACACACACTCAGGTTGTTTGAGTGTGTGTTAGTGTTTATGAGCCTTCAGTGCCTTGTAACCTTTATGGCAGTTTCCACAGCTTCCAGCTCCTGTATGTATGCGTTTCTTTTGCGTTTCTGTGTGTGTGTGTGTGTGTGTGTGTGTGTGTGTGTGTGTGTGTGTGTGTGTGTGTTTTGCATCACAGTAGCTTTTCTCTCTCAGGGATGTGAAAGAGCAGGTGGGCGGCTGGTGAAGGAATGAAGAGGAGAACAGATCTGCATCTTTTATCCCCATCCCTCAGCCCAACATAGACACGAGTGGGTGGTGTAGAGGCGCCTCAGCCAGTTTACAGCCTCTCTCGCACTCTTTTGCACGGATACACACATTGCAAAAACGGATCAGATTATTACACAGGAAGCTGAATAACCCTCTTGCAGTTCTATTATTATGAATGCAGACATCATTATAAAATATATAGATACAGTATATAACCTGTGCACTGGACATGTGTAATGGATAAACTATTATACATTCATCCATTATCTTTTGCTTTATCCTCTATTAGGGTCAGGGGGGAGGGGGGGCATTCCCGTCCAGGGGAGAACGTCTTGGGCGCTGGGCAGATACACCCAGGGCAGGGCACCAATCTATCACTGGGCACACACTTATTCATACAGACACACTCTATATGGGGCAATTTGGAGTATTCAATTGACCTTGATCCATGTTTTTTGGGAGAAAACCGGAGAACCCAGAGGAGACCCATGTGGACACGAGGAGAACATGGAAACTCCACCCAGATTGGTATTCGAACCAGGAATCCCTAGCGCTGAGAGGCGAACATGCTAACCACTAAGCCACCACTTAATCTTCTACTAGGGTCTTCCTTATTTGTATAGGGGCAATTTAGAGCAGGGGTGGCAGATTAGTGGTTAGCAGGTTCTCCTCTCGGCTCTGGGGATGCAAATTCCAATTGGAGCTTTCATGTCGTGTCCGTGTGGGTTTCCTCCGGGTTCTCCGTTTTCCTCCCACAGTCCAAAAACATGGATTCAAGGTGAATTCATTCATTCATTCATTATCTCCCGCTTTATCCTCTATTAGGGTCGCGGTGGGGTTCCCCATGCCCATCCAGGGGAGAACGTCTCGGGCGCTGGGCAGATTGACCCAGGACAGGGCGCCAATCCATCGCTGGGCACACAATCACTCACACAAACACACTCTATAGGGGGCAATTTGGAGAATTCAATTGACTTGATCCATGTTTTTGGACTGTGGGAGGAAACCAGAGAACCCGGAGGAAACCCACGCAGACACGGGGAGAACATGGAAACTCCACCCAGATGGGGATTTGAACCGGGAATCCCTAGTGCTGAGAGGAGAACATGCTAACCACTAAGCCACCGTGCCGCCGGATTCAAGGTGAATTGAATGCTGTAATTTGCACCATATAGTGTGTGTCTGTGTGAGTGAGTGTGAACAGTGATAGATTGGCACCCTCTCTTGGGTGTATCTTCCCAGCATCCCGAAACGTTCTCCCCTGGATGGGCATAGGGAACCTCCCTGTGACCCTAGTAGAGGATTAAGATAATGAATGAGTGATTGAACTAGTTACCAATTATAACTGATGACTGATCTTTTTGATGGAAACCTATATCTGCACTCACCGTCCTGGTGCTCGGTTCTCATGTTAGAAGGTGAGACTCAGTGGGTGAGAACTGGCACAAGAGAAAAATAGAACGTAGGGGGCAAAATGTAATCAACCAAGCAAACGATGGGAAGACATTAAGCTGAAGTTATGAACTGGTCCCAGAGATAACATCCCAACATAAACCAACAATCGAGGGAAATCAAACGGGTATAAATAGACGAGGGCTTGGCCTTGAGCCAGACAGAAAGGATATAATGACCCCAGAGGGAACGTAAAGAAGAAATCGCACAGGAGGAAAGTGGATGATGGGTCAGCGAGGACAGAATCAGGGCAGCAGTGACATCTGGGGAGCTCACTGATGACGATCAGGGCAACATCATGGAATGTTTGGCGTCATTTTGCTACAGCTGCCCTCCTTAACACTAAATAGCTTTACAGTGTGGTGGAAGCATCCGGTGCACCGACAGCTGGCTATGAAGAATACGAGGAATCTAACATCCATTTCGTTTTACTGGAGTTGCTCCAAAGAGAAACAAGATGTGTTTTCATATCGCAAGTCACACAATAGTGAGTGTGATCTCATTGGTTACAGTGTTGGGCTATCAGGCTGAAGCTTGTGGGTTCAAATCTTCAAAAATTCGAATCATTGTTTTAAGAATGGGCGGCAGGGTGGCTTAGTGGTTGGCATGTTCTCCTCTCAGCACTGGGGATTCCCAGTTTAAAGCCCAATCTGGGTGGAGTTTCCATGTTCTCCCCGTGTCCACGTGGCTTTCCTCCGGGTTCTCCGGTTTCCTCCCACTGTCCAAAAACATAGATCAAATTCATCAAATTGCCCCATATAGAGTGTGCTTGTGTGAGTGAGTGTGTGCTCAGTGATAGATTGGTTCCCTGCCCTGGGTGTACCTGCCCAGTGCCTGAAACGTTCTCCCCTATATATATATATATATATATATATATATATATATTTATTCATTCATTCATTATCTCCCGCTTATCCTCTATTAGGGTCGCGGTGGGGTTCCCCATGCCCATCCAGGGGAGAACGTCTCGGGCGCTGGGCGGATAGACCCAGGACAGGGCGCCAATCCATCGCTGATATATATATATATATATATATATATATATATATATATATATATATATATATATATATATATATATATATATATGATATATTTTTTTAACAAGTTGGAACGATGCCACATCAAAACATTATATACAGCGTATTTTATAACCATTCTTTTTTTACAGTATGTAAAGATTTAACTTTTCATCTGGCATCTAGCAGCCTTTACTGAGGGACAGTGAGAAATGCAAACACTGCTTCAGAATGCCTCCCTCTAGTGGACACATGGATTTGTGATGAAGGCAATCCTATATAAAATACAGTAGATTATACAGAATGTTAAAGCTGTTAAATTCAGTTTGGTGAGTAAAAAGTGTTATGGAAATTTACTGAGCACTGAATTAGCATAATCCCCCATTTAATCAGGAAAATCCAAACTTTGATTAAAGTGTGTTCATTTATTATTAATTCATTCATTATCTCCCGCTTATCCTCTATTAGGGTCGCGGTGGGGTTCCCCATGCCCATCCAGGGGAGAACGTCACGGGCGCTGGGCAGATAGACCCAGGACAGGGCGCCAATCCATCGCTGGGCACACACTCACTCACACAGACACACTCTAAGCGGGGCAATTTTGAGAATTCAATTAACTTAATCCATGTTTTTGGACTGTGGGAGGAAACCGGAGAACCCGGAGGAAACCCACGCAGACACGGGGAGAACATGGAAACTCCACCCAGATGGGGATTCGAACCGGGAATCCCTAGCGCTGAGAGGCGAACGTGCTAACCACTAAGCCACCGTGCCGCCTTCATTTATTATGTAAAAAAAAAAAAGTAAAATAAAAACAATACCAACAAATAACACAACCACATGTCTGTGTTATATACATCCCCGAATTTAATATTTGATGTAATGATGATGAGGATGACATAGATTTTAACATTTTAAGCAAAAATATGACATCATAATGGGCGGCACAGTGGATTCCCTGTTCGAATCCCAATCTGGGTGGAGTTTCCATGTTCGCCCCGTGTCCGTGTGGGTTTCCTCTGTGTTCTCCGGTTTCCTTCCACAGTCCAAAAACATGGATTAAGGTCAATTGAATTCTCCAAATTGCCTCATATATCAATCCATCGTGTGCTTAGCGATGGATTGATGCCATGTCCTTGGTGTATCTGCCCAGCGCCCAAGATGTTCTCCCCTGGATGGCTATGACGAACCCCCCCACGACCCTAATAGAGGATAAAGTGGAAGATAATGGATGGATGGGTGACATCACAATTAAGTAACATACAGCATAATTAAATAGACAGAAAATCAGTGTTACCATAGCATCACACCCCTCTGCTGCCAACAGCACTTGCTGTTCCGGATCACTCAGGACTTCAGGAGCTTACTTTTAAAGTAAGTTGACGGGTAAGGTTCTTTCGTGATCCTTCTGAATTACATGTTGGGTGCAGCATCAGGAGGTAGTTTAAGAGATTTGTCAAAAAATGAAACTCTTAGAGCAGAACAGCAAGCATTTTGTCCTAAAACTGCTCCTGGTTATTCCTTATAGTTATGGACATTATAATTAGTGGTTGCATTATGGCATGGAATGCTGCTTTGCAGCAGAAAGGAAAAATCCCATGAGATATAAATGATAATCCATGCAGTCAATCATATAAACTAAAACAGAGAGAGAGAAAGAAAATCTTAGCATTATCTTCTGTCATGAAAAATATAATGACATTATAATATATAAATAGAATGAAGTTAATGAAATTACAATAAATCATTTAGCAGATGTAAATAAATAATTCATTCATTTATTATATTCCACTTAATCCTCTACTAGGGTCGTGGCGGGGGTTCCTCATGCCCATCCAGGGGAGAATGTTTTGGGCGGTGGGCAGATACACCCAGGACAGGGTGCCAATCTATCCCTGGGCACACACACACAAACTTAATTTACCTTGAATCCATGTTTTTGGACTGTGGGAAACCCACACAGACATGGGGATACATGGAAACTCCACCCAGATTGGGATTCGAACCTGGATCCCCAGTGCTGAGAGGCGAACTTATTGCTTCATGTTCAGAACACTTTACATATTTACCTATTTAACATATGGACCATAATAATGTACCATGATGTTACTCTTTGCAGGTTTTTTAATCCACCTATCTGGGATATAGTTTGATTTAGAATCTGAGTTGAAATATTATGGCTCTGTCACCATAGTAACCCATCGGTTCTGATGTAGAGTGAGCCGGCAGAAGTATCAAATCAGGCAGCACCACACAGTGAAGTGCATAGCAGTGCATATCATTGTAACAGCTTCTGTCAGGACTGTCAGGCTGTTTCATATGAGCTTCAGATATTTAATCTGAGTTTCAAGTTTTAAGTTTGTCATTTGGAGAAAAGAGCAGTGACAGACCGATACATTGAAATGCTTGTCGTGAGACACAGGTCCTGCACAGCTTCGAAAAATGAACAAAATAAACAATAAAAAGACAAGATATAAATTAATAAAAAAGAGAAATATTCATTCATTCATTTATTATCTCCCGCTTTATCCTCTATTAGGGTCGCGGTGGGGTTCCCCATGCCCATCCAAGGGTGAACGTCTCGGGCGCTGGGCAGATACACCCAGGACAGGGCGCCAATCCATTGCTGGGCACACACTCACTCACACATACACACTCTATATGGGGCAATTTGGAGAACTCAATTGACTTGATCCATGTTTTTGGACTGTGGGAGGAAACCGGAGAACCCGGAGGAAACCCACGCAAACACGGGGAGAACATGGAAACTCCACCCAGATGGGGATTCGAACCAGGAATCCCTAGCGCTGAGAGGCCAGTGTGCACCGTGCCACCAAAATAGAAATAAATTAAATAATATTAAAATGGCTGGGTGGAGTTTCCATGTTCTCCCCGTGTCCAAATGGGTCCTCCGGGTTCTCCGGTTTCCTCCCACAGTCCAAAAACATGGATCCAGTCAATTGAGTTCTCCAAATTGCCCCATATAGAGTGTGTATGAGTGAGTGAGTGTGTGCCCAGCGATAGATTGGTGCCCTGTCCTGGGTCTATCTGCCCAGCGCCCGAGGTGTTCTCCCCTGGATGGGCATGGGGAACCCCACCGCGACCCTAATAGAGGATGAAGTGGAAGATAATGAATGAATATTTAAAATGGTAAAGAATATCTACATAATGTGTCACATACAAGAACATTATATAAATATATGAAACAATATCAGGGATGGCACTGTGGCTTAGTGGTTAGCATGTTCTCCTCTCAGCGATGCGGATCCAGGTTCGAATCCCAACTTGGGTAAAGCCTTCATGCCATCCCCATGTCCAAATTGACCCCCTTCAAGCCTGTCCTGGGTGTATCAACAAAGCGGTTCGAATCCCAATCTGGGTTGGAGTTTCCATGTACTCCCCATGTCTGCATGGGTTTCCTCCGGGTTCTCCGGTTTCCTCCCACAGTCCAAAAACGTGGATAAATTGAATGGTAAATGGAATTCTCCAAAATTGCCCCATATAGAGTGTGTTTGTGTGTGTGTGTTTGTGTGAGTGAGTATGTGTGTCATCCTGTCCTGGGTGTATCAGCCCAGCACCCGAAACGTTCTCCCCTGGATGGTCATGGGGAACCTATGGGGCACAAGGGCGTGGTACCTCAGTGGTTAGGGCGTTGGGCTATCAATCTGAAGGTTGGGGGTTCAAATCCCAGGTCCACTGAAGTTACCAGTGTGGGTCCTTGAGCAAGACCCTTAACCCTCATTGCTCCAGGGATGATGTGATGAACCCTGTGTTCACCTTGTAAGTCGCTTTGGATAAAAGCGTCCAATAAATGACCAAATGTAATGTAATGTAATGTAAATGTAACCCCTCTGTGACCCTAGTAGAGGATAAAGCGGAAGATGATGGATGTATAAATAGGAGATAAGTATATGTGAAGTATATGTATATAAGTATATGTGTTGACTGATCCAAGCTTCCGTGTTCTCCCCGTGGGTTTCCTCCCACAGTCCAAAAACGTGGATTGATGTAAATTGAATGCTCTAAATTGCCCCATATAGAGAGAGTGTGTGTGTGTGTGTCATACTGTCCTGGGTGTATCTGCCCAGCGCCTGAAACGTTCTCCCCTGGATAGACATAGGGACCCCCCCCCCAATAGAGGATAAAGCAAAAGATAATGGATGGATGTATAAATAGTATAGACTCGCATTGATTTGCGCGATGCATGTTCGCCGCGAGATGTCGCTGTTTCACACTGCGCTGGGAGCCGGGTGTAGTTCCTGCGTCGGCCGCTGGGAGCGCGGGGTTAACGGAGGCGCTGGCAGGCGGATCCGCTGCTGAGTGCTTAATCTCCCCGCTGCCGCTGCTGTCTCCACGGGGAGCCGCCGACATGGCGACCGCAAGCACCGCAGAGCCTCACGTCTGATCCGAACGCGCTAAGCCTCGGCTTCGGGACGGAGGGCGTAAACAGAGCGATCTGGAAATAGATCGGACGGCTTTGGAATCCGTGTTTTTCCCCCTCTCGGTGGAGGCGCGTCTACGTGGACGGCGTGTTTTTGTCACGGGGGTAAGTGGATCGTGCGGATCGTGGTGTGGAACTTGTTGGGGATTAAGGCTCCGCGGCTCGGGTTCTAAGCGGACGCGCTTTATTGTGATCGGGGGAACTGGAGGATCAACGGCGGCAGTTGCGGCAGCAGCAGGCGGCAGGGTTCGGATCCGGCTGCGGGGTCTATTCTTCTCGTTTGGGCGATCGGTCCAGCAGCCACGTCTCCATTCAGCCCTGCAGCTGATCACCCCCACGTTCGGCCTTCGGGTCCGAGCTGAGAGATTAGATCTCACGTTGGATCCACATAGAACAGCCTTGAGCCAACATGCAAATGAGGGCTGGATATTATATATACATCAGAATCGCCATTAGAAAGCAACGCGTTGCTGCTGCTGGGAATTAGAGGAAGATGCTAAATGCAGCTCTGTGGTTTTACTCATGCACCTATTTCACATGTGTATAAAGGCTCATAATGTTGTGAGAATAACTGTTGATTGCACCTTTAACCCTCACAGCACTGCAGCAGTTCATTCCCATTCATAAGCATGACTTAGTTATTCCACCACTGTAACCCCCCCCCCCTCTGCCACTGCTATATATGTTTATTCTGTGTATATATAATATTACTTTTTTCTACCACGTTTATTTGTTTCGTTGTTGTCTATGTGTTGACATACATCTGTGTGCAGTTTTCAACTGAAAAAACAAACAGTGAGTGCAGCACTGAGAACTGCACCGTGTATATGCACTAATCATGAGTTTAATAGTGGAAGGGTTAACATTAACCCAAAGAGCAGGTCAACCTGATGATAAGGGCACAAATCCTGAAGGTTGAAAGGGGGGGGGGGCACCAACACCATGTATCTATTTGGCTATGCATATAAATGCTCGTAATGTTATTATTATAATACTGTCATCAGTATTGTTACTCGGATGAAGATGTGGTATTCTCAGGGAGCATCAAAGTAACTGTTGCTAGCAGATTTAACCCTCACTGCACTGCAGCAGAATTCCCATTCATAAGCATGACTTAGTTACTGAGTTACTATAAGCGACCGAACAGCATGGCAATGTCATGCTTATGAATAGGAATGAACTGCTGCAGTGCTGTGAGGGTTCATTGTGCCAGCAACTGTTACTCTGATGCCCCCTGAGAATACCACATCTTCATCCCAGCCACAATACTGATGTCTGCTCAGATATTATTATTATTATTATTATTATTATTATTCCGGTTCGAATCCCCATCTGGGTGGAGTTTCCATGTTCTCACTGTGTCTGCGTGGGTTTCCTCCGGGTTCTCCGGTTTCCTCCCACAGTCCAAAAACATGGATCAAGTTAATTGAATTCTCAAAATTGCCCCGTTTCCTGTCCTGGGTCTATCTGCCCAGCGCCCGAGACGTTCTCCCCTGGATGGGCATGGGGAACCCCACCGCGACCCTAATAGAGGATAAGCGGGAGATAATGAATGAATGAATGAATGAATGAATGAATTATTATTATTATTATAACATTATGAGCATTTATATGCATAGCCACATAGCTACATGGTGTTGGTGCCCCCCCAAACCTTCAGGTTGACCTGCTCTTTGGGTTAATGTTAACCCCACCACTATTAAACTCAGCTGGCACTCATGATTAGTGCATATACATGGTGCAGTTCTCAGTGCTGCACTCACTGTTTGTTTTTTCAGTTGAAAAATGCACACAGATGTATGTCAACACATAGACTACAACGAAACAAATAAACGTGGTAGAAAAAAGAAATATTACATATATATACAGAATAAACAATAACACATAGCAGTGGCAAGGTGCAGGGGGAGAGTTAAAGTGGTGGAATATGGCAACAGTCCTTATTAATTACGAGCTATGGAGATGCCGATTAGTCAGAATCTTTAAAGATCTTAAGGTATGTTATGCTGGAATGAGTGGATCAGACACAGCAGTGCTGCCAGACAGAGAACAGTACACCAATTAGAACATACAGGTGTCTGATCCACTCGTACCATCATCCACCACCCTAATAATACCTGCTTTGTAAGGGTCCTGAGAACGCAGAGTATGTAGAGAAACAGATGGACTACAGAATGGCACTGTGGAACTACAAAGTCCATCTAATTTATATGTTTAGTGAGAAACAATGTGTATGTTTTAATAAAATGGACAGTGAGTCTGGTGACTAGATGCACATCAGTATATCAGAATTATTATTATTGTTATGACCGGCTCAAGTGGAACTATTCAGCTGTGCGGATCACGTGTTTGTTGAGGGCCAGAATGAAAAACTTTTTCATTTTAGAGGCGGGTGAGCACAGAGAGAGAGAGAGAGAGAGAGAGAGAGAGAGAGAGAGAAAACGAACCTGTGTTTCTATCACATCCAGAGAGAAAGAGAGGAATGGATGGAGCTTGAACAGAGGACCCACTGTTCCAGTTCTGTCTTCAATATGAATTTCTCTCTTCCTGTCTCTCTCTCATGTGGAATTTTCTCTGTAAACAACTTCAAAGCTGACCGGGATAGAATTAGGGTCACAGCTTTTCCGGCCGTTAGAAGCCCTTCATGTTTTAGACGTTGCTTTTGTAGACATACCTTCGTCCACTTGCCATCATAATGCTCATGGGTTACTGTACTGTATGGCATCTGATTTGCTGATGGGTAACTGTACTCATGGCTGTATGTAAATAAGCGAGAGAGAGGAAAACTTCATCCATATAACCTGAAATCCTTTAATTAACTGTAATGCATGATCGTAGACTGAATAATGAAATAAACAGAGAAAGATCATCAATTAGAAAAGATAGAGGTTATCATTGGGTAATTAATTGATGATTTATATCGACCCTTTTTGAGAAGTACTGACGAAACAGCAGTCAGTATTCAGTAAAGGTATGAGGCTTAGGTCATGCAGTGTTCAGTAGAGCACCTGTTAATGCTCAAGTTCAGCTTTATTTATGTAACCCTTCTTACAGTACTTTATTGTCTCGAGGAAGCTTTTCAAAGCATGTTCTAAGCCTAAGTCAACAAAGTCGAAAAGTGGAAAAACTTTTTTTTAAAAAAGGAATGCACATAATATTTATTAACCAAAATTATTTATCTGGAAACAGCAAATGAAAGCAATTAAAAAGGACCAATTACTTCACAGAGAACTGTGACCTTTTTAAAGATGTTGTATATTTTCTAGTTTTACAGTAAAATCATTTTTCTATAGTAAGTTACTGGAGCGCGGCACGGTGGCTTAGTGGTTAGCACGTTCTCCTCTCAGCACTAGGGATTCCCGGTTCGAATCCCCATCTAGGTGGAGTTTCCATGTTCTCCCCGTGTCCGCGTGGGTTTCCTCCAGGTTCTCCGGTTTCCTCCCACAGTCCAAAAACATGGATCAAGTTAATTGAGTTCTCAAAATTGCCCCATATAGAGTGTGTATGTGTGAGTGAGTGTGTGCCTGGCGATGAATTGGCGCCCTGTCCTGGGTGTATCTGCCCAGCGCCCGAAACGTTCTCCCCTGGATAGGCATGGAAAACCCCCTGCAACTTTTGTAGAGGGTAAAGCTAAAGATAATGAATGAATAAAAGTTACTGGAACAGGGTAAAGTTTTTATTTAATTTCAAGCAGTCAAGCCAATTGGAACACACAAAAGTACAGAACAGTACAGAATACAATTGCAAACATCATAAAGCAAGGCTCTGTATAATGCAACAAATGTGTGGTCTGTAGTCAGTTAGTCAGTAGTAGCAGTCAGTTACAAGACTAAAGGACTAATCTAATTGATTAACTACTATATTAACTAACAGGTTACTTAACAAGGGGCAAAAATGATGAACGTAATGGTGACATGGTTGATGTTAAAATGTTTAGCAATAGTTATTTAATTGTTTTTATTAATTTACTTGTTTTTCTTAAGCCAAGAACTGGGTTTAGCCTATTTAGTTAAGATTAATGAAACTCTATAATGGTGTTTTCTTTTGGTCAAAAACAACCTTTTTATTTATTTCGGTGCGTCCCTATTTTAAAAGACCCTGCAGAACCGAGGCTCAATGTTGGACTCCTCCCTATTAAGCTGTTGGTCAGTGTTAACTCTGTAAGACATAGAAGACAATAATGTACAGATACTAGTGCATGCGTTCTAGTGTCCATTAAAAAGTGTGTCCAATAAATAACTGATTTAATTCAGTCATTAAATTCTGTTTAAAGTGCTAAAGTGTCCAACAAAACAACTTTGTCTAGTTGTCCGATTACAATTTTTCTCCTCATGCCTGATTTACTGGCTCAAATAATCTCTCTTATGGTTGGACTGTGACAATCGGCTTATGTAAAAAAAAAAAAAAAAAAAAAAAAAGATAATATTTCTATAAAATCTTCTCTGAATATTAAAAAGGTGACGGATTTCCCAGCCATGCAAACTGAGGCTGAGCTGCTTTAATGTGGTTTAGAGCCAGTGACTCAGAATGACTTTAAATGTGGAGTGTGATATAAAAAAGAGCATGCTTTTGAAAACATACCCTAAAGTTTAAAGCTACAATTCACCAAATGCTTCCTTTTGGAAAAGTAATACATCACGTTGTGCAGAGGTGTGTAAAAGTTTGTGGAAATTTTTAAACTTCCTATAGTTCTGGGTAAATTTGACTGTGAGCCTTTAACATTTTAAACAAATCTCAAAAGAAGCAGTAGTACAATCAATATTAAAGAAATGAGCCAACATGTGCCGTCTCTCTTTCCCTTGAGTTATTTACAAAATTGCACACCCTCAAGTGTGTCAGTGATTTTATAAAACAGTTACAAACTCACCTTAATAAAAAAAAACAAGGTTTTATACAAAATTATTACTAAAATGGTCTTCCGCCGCGTAATCTAGTCCGTTTTTTACAATGAACATTGGGAAGCAGTAGGACACCGGTTTAGTGCTCTTTGGGAATTGGCTCACAGTTTATATTAATCTATATTTACGTATGTGTTTAATAATTTAAATAAATTTTCTTCCACCTTTGCATGTTTCACAAATTAATACGACTGGGAAGCGGCCAAAAGTGTGCATTATTGCCAATAATGTCACGGCTGGACAAACGGCTCAGCCAATCAGATTTAAGGACAGGAGCTACCTGTAATTACCATCTATTGACTTAGACTTGGACTTAGATAACCTTTATTGTCATTCAATTACACACTTGGTGTACGCAGAACGAAATTTCTTTGCATTGGTTCACAGTATAAAGAAAAGTAGTGACATTTTTGTACATGTGTAGAGACATGGGTATAAAGTATATATAAAAAAAAAAAAAAAAAAAAAATATATATATATATATATATATATATATATATATATACATACATACATAGCAGCCTAGGTTAAAAAATGATAATGTGATTAGTGAAATGAGATTTGTAAAGGATTA
>JAFMOD010000754.1:1515370-1528009 GCA_019802435.1 Corydoras maculifer
GCCATGACATTATTGACAATAACACACATCTCTGGTAGGGTGGGGGTATTCAGGGGAGAACGTTTTGGGCGCTGGGCAGATACACCCAGGATTGGGCTCCAATAATTCTCTGGGCACACTCACTCACTCACACAGACACACACTATATGTGGCAATTTAAAGCAGTTTAATTTACCTTGAATCCATGTTTTTGGACTGTTGGAGGAACCTGGAGAACCAAAAGGAAACCCACAGGGAGAACATGTTACACCCAATTGGCATACAAACCTGAATTCCCACCCCTGATTTAACTTGTATGTCTTATATACATATAAACTTTAATTATAGACTTCTGTGTCCTTTGCGGTTCTTTATGATCTTTGGGTTTTGATGACCTGTGGATGTTGCAGAGCTTAAATGTGCCTTACTGTCTAAAGGAATTTCACAATTTATTCTTAATGTTTTCCATTTAAATTTTTTACAATCTGGCCACCGCGTCAATGGACCAAACAGCATGCTATCTAACTGGTCTACGTTTTGGAATCTCCCAGGGTGAGATTGGATGCCTAAAATCCCCATCCCCCTGCATGCTCCAGGTCACATAGCCTCGTTCTCCGCCTTTCTTTCTCACTCTACCCCCCTCCGCTGGCTCTGATGCCCCCCAGCCAGTCAAGGCCTTGTGGTTACATGGCTTGTCTGGAATGCGTGATAAACAGTGGAACAGAACCGGGATTCAGCGTGAGTGGGGAGGGAGCGGCTGAAGGTTGGCTCTTTCCTTCATTTCGGCAGCTCACAAGACCGTTCCCAAAGTCTATGGCTGGAGACTCGTCCCGAAGTCAAAACAATCTGCATGTGTGTCCAACGCACCCACACGTGTGCACAAAGGCGTACCTGTCTGGAAGCTCAGGCTTGTGCGCAGGTTGTGAAGAATTTCGGGGGGGAAAGTGTGGTTTCAGCAGAATAGATTCGAATAAAGATTTTAGTGTATTAGGTCTCATTAAGAGCATCTGATTTAAAACAGACGAGAGCGTTTATGGGATTGATTTAAGGAGCCCGGGCTGCTGTCAGCTGGCGTGTATGTACACTGTGTGGAACTTTGTTTGCGTGTTGTAATTTGAGAGCACACAAGATGGTGGCTTATTTTATGGCTGTGTTATTCCGAACGAAAAGACCTCTGCGTTAACCTCACACCGTCTGAATGTTCACAGATCGGGTTTTGAGCCGTTTCTATGTGATGCTTAAGAAAATTAAGTAGAGCTCACTAAAGATCTATATGATTCTGCTGCAGGTGGGTTGGTTAACATCCTCTGCAACCCACATGATATTAATTCTCATTATAAAACAGTTTTTTTTAACAAATTATTTGGGGACTTTCTTAAATTACATTTAATTTCTGTCTAGATCATTGAGGTGAGAGAATCATGGTGGAGCAGGAGCCAACATCTTCAGCAGGGCAGCGATTAGGAGCTCCAGATCCCATGGGCATCAGTACGCTGGAGCCAGGCCACAAGCCACCTGCCATGACTGCTGGGCGGCACACAGCTGTCAGGGTCCGGATGCTGGATGACTCTGAGGAAATATTTGACATCTCTGTGAGTAACATTTTTATCATTTATCTTTTAGCGTCGGTATGCTTTATTAAATGTAAACAGTGTCTAAATGTTCAATTCTTGTGATACTCATGCAGTTCATGACAGGTAATGAGAAATGTTTTCGTCAGTTGGGGCCATCCCATGTTGTATGACCTCATGTACTTATGGAATTATTATGTACAGTGGGGGAAAAAGTATTTAGTCAGTCACCAATTGTACTAAGAGATGAGAAAAATGAGAGAAAAAAAAATCTGAAAATCACACACACACACACACACACACACACACACACACACACACACACATATATATATATATATATATATATATATATATATATATATATATATATATATATATAAAATGTGTGTGATTTTCAGATTTAAATATATAATATATAGATATTTCTCTCTCTCTCTCAGCAGCAACTTACATTACAAAAAGGTGAAAAAGATATTTAGCAATTAAAAAGTAAAAAAAAAAAAAATTAAATAGAAATCTATATATATAGAAGATAAATTCTAATTTTCAGTTATGTACAAGACATATAACAGGAATAAAATGAGACAAATATTGCACATATGGTACAGTTTGATATGATTAAACAGCATATATATGTATGTTCAATGAAAATGTTGTTAGACACCACATTTAAACAATAAATAAATACATGCTAATATATTAAAATGTGGATTTCTGTGGTGTAATGCTAGATGTCACTTATACGTGAGAGAAAGTCGATGTTGATTGTGAGCTCAGACTCGGGTCCCTGAACAAACCGAAATGACAGCATGTGTTTTTCTTGGCTTTGTGATCAGAACAGACTGATATGTTAATGAGTTTCTTTCATCTCCGTTTGGTTCGAGCAGACTAAAAGAATTAATATGTTGTCCCTGACATACAACAGAAGACGTAGATAAAATATATGTTTTTAAGATGGAGGGGTCAGAAGGGGAAATCTGATACGGTGGTAAGCTGCAGAGTCATACACTTGTTGAATTTTGCATTTGTGAGAGAGTTTTGCCTGTGAGGTTTGGAGCAAATGGTTATGTCTGTGGAAGAGATGCTGAGTGTAAGTTGAGTGTGAAATGAAGAAGGCTGGCTGAGATTTGTGACTGACGGCTAATGTGTGTGTTCTTGTGGAGAAATGCGAAGGGGTTGACCACGTGCTGTTCAGGTGTTTTGGTCGTGCAGACACTGTGGACTTTGTGAGATGTCTGTTCTCCTGTTCTTTAGCGTGTGCTGGAGTTAATATGCTGCTGAGAATTGTGGGTTCAATGCGTGCTGCTGCTAAATCTGGAGCCGGATCATCATGGCGTGTGGAGCAGGGTGGAGTTTGGAATTGTTCGTTTATTTTTCTCAGAACCTGCAATGCTGCAATTTACGCAAACCACTACTGAAACAGACCGAGAGAATGAGAGGGCATCGAAAGAGGTGGAAGGGAACTTGGACAGCTCTCGGATTTGGGTGGATGAGTGAAGGCGAGACAGACTAAAGAGAACAGAAAATCCTTTTGCTGAGATGTTTTGGCAGATGCCCCACTGCGCCGAGAAATCAAACTTTTCTCATAACAGAGAGTGAGTTACAGCCCGCAATCACCTCGTACAGAAATCCATCGTCCGGCTACCGAGAAAAAATACCGTCGGAAGTAAAATAATACTTCAACCTCCTGATTTTTTCCGGTTTGGGAGCCGACTGCTATGATTTAAAGAAAACAGATCAAAGCTAATTATACTGCAAATGCCATTGTGCTGAACAGCTATCTTCTGCTTTGTCCTCTACTAGGGTCGTGGGGATGGGGGGGTTCCCCCATGCCCATCCAGGGGAGAATGTTTTGGGCACTGGGCAGATACACCCAGGACAAGGGGACAATCTATCACTGTGCACACAGATACACACAAACACACTTTATATGGGGCAATTTGGAGCATTGAATTGACCTTAATCCATGTTTTTGGACTGTGGGAGGAAACTGTCCTCCACATTAAACCACATTAAACACACTAACACACACTGACTGGAGTGAGCACAAGTACCTGAAGCGGTGTGCAGCCTTGTACACAATACCCAGGGAGCATTTGGGGTTAGGTGCCTCGACCAAGGGCACTTCAGCAATAGTATTTAGTGGAACCAGGAATCGAACCGGGTACCTTCAGGTCACAAGGCTGGTTCCTTAACCCCAAGCCTATTACTGTTTTCGTAATACATACATAATGACTGGTATAAAAGCCTGAGTGTGTTCTAAATCTGTCAGCCATCATTGCTTTTTTTTGTTTATACTACTAACAGATATCTAACAGAATAAGAATTGGTCGTCATTATGTGACGCAGAGGCCTTAGAGTCTTTCCGACTCATGTGGCTGAAGAACAGAGTTGAACCCAGTTCAGTGGGCAGTGCAGCGTGCCAGTTCTTTCCACTGCATTAATCTTTTATGTCCTTGTTCAATCAGTGATGAATCAGTTTTTAGTCCCTCAAGCCTCCATTCTTTTGACTAATTCAGTTGGAGTCAGATTTTCATTCGTTTATTTTTTCATTAACACAGAGCACCAATCTATCAATGCACACACTCACTCGCACAGACACACACTCTATATGGGGCAATTTAGAGCGTTAATTATTACCTTGAATTCATGTTTTTGGACTGTGGGAGGAAACCAGAGAACACCTATGCAGACACAGGGAGAGCATGGAAACCCCACCCAGCTTGGGATTCGAACCTGGCTCCCCAGCCTTGAGAGTCGAACATGCTGTCTGAGTCGGTGGTTTTTAGAGTCTGTACGTTCTGTTTAAGCTGTACCAATGTTGTAAAAATAGTAATATGGGGGGGGGGGTCTGTCTAGAAATTTGAATTTAGCTTTGGACCTTGAGGCAAGATTTTAAATAAAAAGGTAAATGAGGCTTGTAAGGTAAGTGCGCAAAATTTTATATATATATATATATATATATATATATATATATATATATATATATATATATATATATATATATATATATATATTTTTTTTTTAAGTACTGCAATAAATATTTAATAATTAAAATTGCCACCTCACCCGCTGCTGACGTTAGAAGGTTACAGCTGCAACATTCTTCTCATGTTACATTTATCCAGTGTTTACAAAAGATGCCCACATACTGGCTTCTGTTAGAGGTTGCAGTAGCTGTCAGGAAGAAAACTCCCAACCCAGCCTCCTACTCATCAGACACCAGCACTTATTTGTATAGAATGCCTGATACTCTCAAGATTTCCCTGCAGAGGGTCCAGCATTCAGACCTCTGCGCCACCCTTATTTTTTTTATTTTTATTTTTTTTTTCGTAACTGATATGAAAAATCTGTGTATATTTGTATATATATACATATAGCACACTTTATATTCCAAATCCAAAATATAAAAATTGTACATAGAGTTGTTCCATTTTTCAGATATGTTCTAATTTTTGCTCCTTTTCCTTTTTTCTATCTTAATTTATTATTTTATTTTTAAAAACAGAATTTGTTTTCAATTGTTTTACTTTAAATGAACATTTATATTCATATAAACAAAAATCCAACTTAATGTGTAGTGTTTATGAACATGTCTATACAATTAGTTCATAAATACGGTTACTTAGTGATTAGCATGTTCTCCTCTCTGGGTGAAGTTTCCATGTTCTCCCCGTGTGCGTGTAGGTTTCCTCTAGGTTTTCCGGTTTGGAAAATCCAAACATGGATTCGAGGTAAATTAAATACAGAGTGTGTTTTGTGTGTCTGTTTGAGTGAGTGTGTGTCTAGTAATAGATTGGGGACCCAGCACCCGAAACGTTCTCCCCTGGACGGGCATAGGGAACCCCCCCCTCCCCCTAAAAAAGGATAAAGTGAAAGATAATAAATAAATTAATGAATAAAAAAGACTTTAGTGTCTTGATTGAGTTTAGTGTTTACAGTCAGGAAGTCTTGGTGTCAGGGGATTGGACATTGGAGGTGGGGGTCACTATAATGACTCTGTTCCACATAGATGACAATCAGTGAGACCATCGTTGGTAGCCTACGCCCTTTTCAGTGCACTGTTGTGGCTGAATAGTTTAAGTTGTAATGCACTAAGTAAGCATGCTATAGTTTCTATATTCGGGTATATAGAAAATACCCGAATGCAGGTCATCTAAGTTCTTGTTTGTGTTCTTCATAATAACCAACAGAACAGCAGACTGTCTGGACAAAAATGATTTCCTTCTCAAAGCTGCATTATTTAAGGCTGGTACACTCCGGCTGAATGCCGATGCTTGCTCTGTTATTCAGTGTTCCGTGCCAAACTGTTTTTAAAATATTCATGTTTCAGCTTTGGGTGATCACATGCTCTGAGCTCATGTTTCTGACCACAACAGACTGCCTTCACATCAAAACAAAAAATGAAATCAGAAGATAAAATGGTTAAGAGAATGACGTGGACTTGTTCTGTGACAAGACAACTGTGAATTTAATGGTTAAAAATCACAGTGTTGTCACTACTGTGATTAGAATCCCGATCTGGGGGAGTTTTCATGTTACATTTACATTTACATTTGATCATTTATTGGACGCTTTTATCCAAAGCCACTTACAAGATGAACACAGGGTTATTCACAACATCCCTGGAGCAATGAGGGTTAAGGGTCTTGCTCAAGGACCCACACTGGTAATTGCAGTGGACCTGGGATTTGAACCCCCAACCTTCAGATTGACAGCCCAACACCCGAACCACTAAACTACCTGTTCTCCCCGTGTTTGCATAGGATTTCTTCAGGTTTTCTCCCACAATCCAAAAACATGTATCCAAAGGGAATTGAATGCTTTAAATTGCCCCTGTGTACTCTCTGTGTGAGTGAGTGTGTGCCCAGTGATAGATTGGCACCCTGTCATGGGTGTATCTGCCCAGAGCCCGAAACATTCTCCCCTGGAGGGGCATGGATTTTTATTTATTCATTCATTATCTTCCACTTTGGATTAATTTCCTTTTTTTTAAATTATTTGTTTTATATTTATTTCCAACTTCAAGTGCTTCTAAACTTTAATGATTGTTGGATTTAAGCGGATCAGGTGACATGTACTGTATTCATATACTGAGAGAGGTACATGTATATCAAGGTGTGCATAATTATAAGGCAGCATTTTTTCCTCGGGCTAAATGGGCTGAAAGAGATCTAACTCTGACAGGTAAAGGTTAAAAAATTTTTTTAAAGGATAAAGCACTTTTAGTGTTAACAGCATATTGCATGTTTTCACAGTAATATTAAATATTTTGTTGCAAATATTCACTTTCAATACTTTGCCACATTTATCAAAGGACACCACTACATGGCCAGCTAGTAAAGGCTTTAAAGATATAAGAATAATGACAAACACCTGACCCAAACCCTATTAAAACCATGTAGGTCATTTTTACAGAGAGATTTATGATAAAGGGGGGCGGCACGGTGGCTTAGTGGTTAGCACGTTCGCCTCTCAGCGCTAGGGATTCCCGGTTCGAATCCCCATCTGGGTGGAGTTTCCATGTTCTCCCCGTATCTGCGTGGGTTTCCTCCGGGTTCTCCGGTTTCCTCCCACAGTCCAAAAACATGGATCAAGTTAATTGAATTCTCAAAATTGCCCCGTTTATAGTGTGACTGTGTGAGTGAGTGTGTGCCCAGCGATGGATTGGCGCCCTGTCCTGGGTCTATCTGCCCAGCGCCCGAGATGTTCTCCCCTGGATGGGCATGGGGAACCCCACCGCAACCCTAATAGAGAATAAGCGGGAGATAATGAATGAATGAATGAATTTATGATAAAGGATAATGTTACACTTCTGTGAACAGTATCTCTCTTAGAGGCATTTACAGGGGCCTATAAATTAAAGACATTAATATTATTATTATTATTATTATTATTATTATTAATATTAATACATCAGAATACTTTATTAACCCGTGGAGGGAAATTTTAGTTATTACAGATGTTCCAGTTGTCGTGTAACATACAGAAGTATGCATGAAAAAAATCTTTTTTACAAACAACCCCTATATCATGTTAAATTACTTTGTCCTAAATTATTTCTGCTTGTAAAGTATAACATTCAGTAGAAAATTGGCAATTTATTCATAGAAAACTAAAAAATTGATTAATTACCATTAAAAAATTATTACCACTAATCAGTTAATTAATTGGTCATTTTTTAAATTGATTCATGCATTGCCATCAACGGAGAAGTGGGTGAAATGACATTTGCAAACTTTTTACCAGACACACCGACACAGACAAACAGATGAAGCTAGTATAGGGGTGGTAATAATCAACAATAAGTAAAATTTAACTAAACATACAAAATAATATTCAATAATACAAATGAAGAGTTATTTTCCTAAGAAAACCTAACCTTCCCTTTTACTTTCTTGCATATTCAGGTTGAAGAATTATCTTTTTCTATTTACAAAGGTCATTGTAGGTAATTAATTAGTAAATGCAATTTGTCTATTTATTGTGCACGTGGTGTAAAGCTGTTTTCCTTTTTGCAACAGTTTAATTGCCTCTACATCTACCTGTACCTGTAATATTTTATTTTGCCCCACTTACCATGTTTCAGAAAAAAAATTATAAATGAGGGGAACCAGTTTCCAGTAAAATATTTAAGGAAATACTTACTATGAAGAACCTCTGTAGACTTGAGTTAAGTTTTATTTTCCATAAATCCACTGCACTTTATTACCATTTTCCCCTTTAATACACCAAATTAAAATATTGTACATTTGTAATGAATCATGATCAGGCTGCGTTGACCAAAGGATGGATTTACAGTAAGCTTAAAATAAAATCAATCAGCCGAACATCAGCGCTGGCAGATCAAGGTCTTGACGACTTTCTCGGCCGACAGCTGGAGCAAGTGTTTATTTTATTTCGTATTTCTTTTTATTTTATTTGTACCGTGACAACAGTAGCCGATCCAATTTCAGGTTCAGAGGAGATTTTAAAGACGCCGCCATCTGTTTAATGTGGAATTATAAAATCCTTCCTGTGCTGCTAAATAAACTGTTCTGTGCTGCGCTGAATTAGTAATGGACAGAATGGCTCGTCTTATTGCACACGTCTCTTTAGATTAACACTTGTTGTTCTAAGCACTTTAAGTAATATCAATGGACTTATACAAACAGTGTGATTTGATTGTAGTTGACTTGGACGTGGAAGCTTCAGTTCTTATTTCATGTCTTTCACTAGCTAGTGTTCTAGTTCTTTCACTTTTAACCTCATCACACATTAAAACAGCGTGCAGTGATGAAATACAAGCATGTTACAGCACGTTAAAGCTTTACAAAGTGCAAAAATCCCAGTTTTTACTATCTCTGGATTTACTGTTCTTAATTTAATAAAGGCAAGTAGACGTGATGACCGATTAAAGGTGATTTGTATTGATATTTCATGGTATAAAATATGAAGCCAGGGCCTAAAGTAAAGAGATAAACACTTCTCAGCTAAATATAAAGATCACTTTAATACTTTTTTTAGGAATGACATAATATAAAATGTTAGTTGTCTTTGGGTTTTGTTGATTTGTTGTAATTCATTTTAATTACACTGCAATGAAAACTACCACTTAACAGTTTGAATATTACCTATCATATAACTGTGAGCATTATGGACTACTAAATTCATTACCTGCTGTACATACTGTATTATTAAATCCATGACCATAATGTAAAGACATCCACCAAACGGCTCAGAAGTGAAATAATGGAGCGTCATGTCGTTTGCCTTGTTCCTTATCAACAAAACTGTGAATACTTACTTCAGCTCAGCACTGAATTATTAATGAACCTAATTACTAGGTTACCTTTATTTTATCTTATAAATAAGGAATACGGTTTTAATTTACATTTTATTTTGCAGCACATGATTAAAACAGTTTATCACTACGTCTTCATTAATGGAGATTATAAAATGGCTAGTGCTTGTCTTTAAATCTGATTGGCTGAGCCCTTTGTGCAGCCGTGACATTATTGACAATAACGCACTACTCTGAGTGCTCCACATTCGTATCGATGCTGAATATACCATACATTCTTTTAAATGATCAAATACAGATTAATATAAACAGCTACGGCTGTTTTTTGTAATTTGGCCACTAGATGACAGTTCGATTGTTTCATAAACCGGAATCCTGTTACTTAGCGATCAGTGTACATATTAAAAACCAGATCTCATTATTAATAATTATGCTTCCAATAAACACATTTATGAATCAAACGTTTTTTTTTTTATAAGTGTGTTTGTAAGCATTTTATTAAAGGAATAAGATACTCGAGGTTGTGTATTATTGTGAATAAATCACGGGAAAGAGGTGTAACAGTACTCTGCTTTGCGTTGGGCCTAATAGCACCTCGTTTGCAATAATGCAATATTGTGTGACAATCTCAGTGGACGTGGTTAAAAGTCAAACACCAGCTAGAAGCCATTCCTGTAGTGCTTAGGTCTGTAATGTATAGGGAAAATATTTCTGCTCTAGCATAATAAATGAGGGTAGGATATAACAGGAGAAACCAGGTCAGTGTGGTAGGCGTGCGCGCGCACACACACACATACACACACACACACACAGACATCCAGCCATTGTTCCAGTAGCTTCTCAAACTGACCTTTATCCTAAAAAAGAACAAAAACTGGGACAATCCTAAAACAACATCCCGGACACCCGCCATCATCCTCGGCAGGTCATCCACGCTCGCTTTTCATCGTTTAGAGTTATTGTATCTTTAGCACATACCTCATAATAGTGTGTTAGTCTGGGACTGCCTAAAGCTTTTTACTCTTTTTAGTGTTCCCTAATACAAAGTTGTCTTTCCTCTTAAGACATTGGGGAACAAATGGCTTATCCCAGCCGTTGCTCTGTTTTGTTTTTGGCTGGAATTCCACTTGAGTGAAACACATTGCTGTGAAACGTCGTGTACTGTATAGCATATGTTCAGTGTGAGGAACGTGTACCAGTCCTCTGCTCGTGGGCCTGAATGAGTTGATTGTTGCTGTGATACAACTGTTCTGGCCAGATGGGAATTCAGTGTCTATGAAGGGGCACTATGAAGTCTGACGCCCCCTCAAACAGGAAGTTCCCACTGAATCGCTATTCTTATCCAACAGCTTGTCTACAGAACTGTACAGAGTTTTGAAATCTAGCGCATGAGTCGACTTTCTGTACGTTGGTAACTTCAGTGGACCTGGGATTTGAACCCACAACTCTTGGGTTGTTGGGCCAACACTCAAACCACTGTGCTGCCACACCCTTCCATATAGATGCTTGCTTTTTGCTTTTTTTATTTTATTATTATGATTATGGCGGCACGCTGGCTTAGTGGTTAGCATGTTCGCCTCTCAGCGCTAGGGATTTCCGGTTCAAATCCCAATCTGGGTGGAGTTCACATGTTCCATGTTCTCCCTGTGTCTATGTGGGTTTCCTCTGGTTTCCTCCCATAGTCCATAAACATGGATCAAGGTCAATTGAATTCTCCAAATTGCCCCATATAGAGTGTGTCTGTGTGAGTGAGTGTGTGTCCAGTGATGGATTGGCTTCCTGTCCTGGGTGTATCTGCCCAGCGCCCGAAACATTCTCCCCTGGATGGGCATGTGGAACCCCCTCTCCGACCCTAGTACAGCATAAAGTGGAAGATAATGGATGGATGGATTCTTTTATTTATTTATTTTTTAAAGGGGTATCTCAGTGGTTAGGGTGTTGGGCTAATGGGTTCAAATCCCATGTCCACTGAAGTTACCAAAGTGGGTCCTTAAGCAAGGCCCATAACCCTCATTGCTCCATGTGGCTTTGGATAAAAGCATCTGCTAAATAACCAAATGTTAATGTAAATATAAAATGACTGCCTTAAATGGCCGGGCAAGACAGTGGCTTAGTGTGTTGAGTAAAAATTTAAAGATTATTTACTTAATCTACATTGTCTAAAATCAACTATTAGAACGGTTCTGAGCACGAGCCTTCAGAGAGCAAGCTGGAATGTCAGTGGCAAGGAAAAACTTACAGGCGGTGGTGTGTTTTACGGAGAAAAAAACCTTGTGAGGACCAAGGGTCAATGGGTGGGTCATATTTCTTGAGTGGATGGGAACAGATTGCGTGTAAATGATCAAGTTTCTAATAGTAATATATACTGCAGCTCAGTTTTTATGGTTGTAGAAATCAACAGCCGGCCTGTTGCACGAACGTCCTTTTAATTATCAGAAGAGTTGATTCATTGAACCTCTGCTTCCAGCCGACTCGAGTAGAAGCCACGCTGCACCTGCTTGATGTCAATGCTACCGTTTACTGTTCCTGAGTAACTCATATTCATATTGGCAGCAGTCTATACCTTTTTTTTTTTTTTCCATCGAATGCTGCCAATAATGCGTTCTTTTCATCAAGGTGAACTTCTCTCAGCGGATATAAAACGTGGTTTATATTACACGGTGGCATTGCCGGTGAATAACGGATTCGTTTTGAGGAGCTGAATTTAATTTAGCAGCTGCGATTTTACTGCCCGCAGTCCGCCGAGACACGTGACGAGCAATTAAGTGCTCTAAATAAAAGCTGCCGACTTCAGACTATTAAACTTTGTACTTTTGGCTGCATTGGATCTGACACATTCAGAGTAATGGGATATTAGTAAGACTTCATTAAAGATCCCGCGCTGTTATTATGCTTTCTGAACTCCCTCCCCGTAGACGTCTGGCTGCATGCTGACGAAGAAAGTATGGCAGGATCGTTCGTGTGCCTTGGAGATACAGCTATAGATTACGGCGGACTTCCTGTCACTGCCGAGTGGGAATGTTGCTATGGAAACGTGCTACTATATATCACAGTGTGTATATAGGTGTGTGTGTGTGTGTGTGTGTGGAGACGTGAGCGAGAGTGTGTTAGTGGGAGACTATGTGAAGATAATAAAGCAGAACTAAGGAGGCTATTGAAAAGGGCTTGGCTCTGTTCAATAAGACTTTACATGACTCACCCTTTAAACAGATATGTGTCGGGTCCAATTTCTCCCTCACTTCCTTTCACTCGCTCGTTGGAAAGCCAGTTATGTAAGAGCGCGAGTGGAGCTAATCAGGTGGG
>JAFMOD010000755.1:12423-28874 GCA_019802435.1 Corydoras maculifer
TTAGAGCGGCCAGTTCACCTTGAGTCTAGGTATTTCGACTGTGCGAGGAAATTGGACACAGATGGGGCATTTTAGAGCGGCCAGTTCACCTTGAGTCTAAGTATTTCGACCGTGGGAGGAAATTGGACATGGATGGGGCATTTTAGAGCGGCCAGTTCACCTTGACTCTATGTATTTCGACCGTGGGAGAGACCTGGACTCGGATGGGGCATTTTAGAGCGGCCAGTTCACCTTGCGTCTAGGTATTTCAACTGTGGGAGAATATTGGACACGGATGGGGCATTTTAGAGCGACCAGTTCCCCTTGAGTCTATGTATTTAGACCGTGGGAGGAACTTGGACATGGATGGGGCATTTTAGAGCGGCCAGTTCACCTTGAGTCTATGTATTTCGACTGGGGGAGGAAATGGGACACGGATGGGGCAATTTAGGTAGAAGGCAATTTTAGAGCAACCAGTTCACCTTGAGTCCATGTTTTTGGATTGTGGGATAAAACTGGACACATATAGGGCAATTTAGATAGAGGGCAATTTAAAGCAGGCAGTTCACCTTCAATCCATGTTTTTGGCCTGTGAGACATAGATGGGGCAATTCAAAGCAGCCAGTTTACCTTGAATTCATGTTTTTGGACTATGGGAGGAAATTGGACACGGTTGGGGCAATTTAGAGCAGCCTTGAATCTATGTTTTTTTTGTACTGTGGGACACAGATGGGGCCAATTTAAAGCAGCTAATTTGGACTGTGGGAGGAAAGTGAACATGGATGGGGCAATTGAGAGCAGCCAGTTCACCTTGAATCCATGTTTTTGAACTGTGGGAGGAAACTGGACATAAATGGGGCAAGTTAGATAGGGCCAATTCAATGCAGCCACCTCACGTTGAATTCATATTTTCGGACTGTGTAAGGAAATTGGACACAAATGGGGCAATTTAAATAGAAACAATTTAGAGCAGCCAGTTCACCTTAAATTGATGTTTTTGGGCTGTGTGAAAAATATTGACACAGATGGGGCATTTGAGAGCAGTCAGTTCACCTTGAATCCATGTTTTTGGACTGTAGGAGGAAATTGGACAGGGACGGGGCAATTTAAATAGACACCATTTAGATCAGCCAGTTCACATGGAGTCCATGTTAATGGACTAGAAAAGGAAACTGGACACAGATGGGGCAACTTAGATAGAGGGCGGTTTAGAGCAGCCAGTTCACCTTCAATCCATGTTTTGGTACTGTGGGAAGAAACTGGGCACAGATGGGGCAATTTGAAGAAGCAGCCAGTTCACCTTGAATTCATGTTTTTTGAATGTGGAAAGAAACTGGGCACAGATGGGGCAATTTAGAGCAGCCAAATCTCAATGAATCAGTGGTGGGTGTTAGTGGTCAAAAGGTGCCGGTGTAAGAGTCAGGGTTCCCCCTAGTGGTACGTGGTGTTATATTCATGTCTTCCTGGTGAGCGTGACCCGTGGCACCTGTTGAAGCTCTTGAACGTGGGCAGGTCGCCATGAGAACAGGGTCCGGGCATGTACGGCTTCATCGTAGAGACCAGATCCTCGTTTCCCTTCATGGCTCGTTCCCATGGAGACACATACGTCTTCACGTAGTCCTTCCTCTTCTTAGCCAAAGCAGCTTGAACTTTGTCTTCACCTACAGAGAGAGACAGAGAGACACAGAGAGAGACAGAGAGAGACAGACAGAGACAGACAGAGAGAGACAGAGAGAGACAGAGAGACAGAGAGAGAGACAGAGAGAGACAGACAGAGAGAGACAGAGAGACAGACAGAGAGAGACAGACAGAGAGAGACAGAGAGACAGACAGAGAGAGACAGTGACAGAGAAAGAGACAGAGAGACACAGAAAGAGACAGAGAGACAGACCGAGAGAGACAGTGACAGAGAAAGACACAGAGAGACACAGAGAGACACAGGGAGAAAGAGACAGAGAGAGACAGAGAGAGAGACACAGAGAGAGACAGAGAGAGAGAGACAGAGAGACACAGAGAGAGACAGACAGAGAGAGACAGAGAGACAGACAGAGAGAGACAGTGACAGAGAGACACAGAGAGACAGACAGAGAGAGACAGTGACAGAGAAAGAGACAGAGAGACACAGAAAGAGACAGAGAGGCAGACCGAGAGAGACAGTGACAGAGAAAGACACAGAGAGACACAGAGAGACACAGGGAGAAAGAGACAGAGAGAGAGAAAGAGACAGAGAGACACACAGAGAGAGAGAGAGAGAGACAGAGAGAGAGAGAGAGAGAGAGAGAGAGAGAGAGAGAGAGAGAGAGAGAGAGAGAGAGAGAGAGAGAGAGAGAGAGAGAGAGAGAGAGAGAGACAGAGACAGAGAGAGAGAGAGAGAGAGCGGGGTACTTTATTAGGTACATAGGATTAGAGGACGAAGAACACAAACAGTGCAGCAACAGATGACCTACTGTCTCTGATTCTCCATCCACAAGGTGGCGCAATAAGGTGGATGTGTGTAATGGAGTGTACAGTGAGTGGATACAGGGTTTAAACTCCAGCAGCACCACACACACTCACACACCTGCAGTGTGTCAGTGTCACTGCAGTACTGAGAATCATCCACCACCCTAATAACACACACTCACACACCTGCACCACCATGTCAGTGTCACTGCAGTACTGAGAATCATCCACCACCCTAATAACACACACACCTGCACCACCATGTCAGTGTCACTGCAGTACTGAGAATCATCCACCACCCTAAAAACACACACTCACACACCTGCACCACCATGTCAGTGTCACTGCAGTACTGGGAATCATCCACCACCCTAATAACACACACTCACACACCTGCACCACCATGTCAGTGTCACTGTAGTACTGAGAATCATCCACCACCCTAATAACACACACTCACACACCTGCACCACCATGTCAGTGTCACTGCAGTACTGAGAATCATCCACCACCCCAATAACACCTGCTCTGTCCATGGTCCTGAGAACAGAGTAAAGGGGACTAACAGAGTCTGTAGAGGAACAGATGGACTACAGAACGGAACTGTAGAACTACAAACCCCATCATTAAGGTGGTGGAGCAGATATAAGGTGGCGAACGTACCAAAGCGCTGCAGTTACTTACTCTGTGCGGTGCTTGTAGATGTCCCACTGCCGCCTCCAGCCCCTCCGACTCCACCTGCTGACGTTCCACCCGCAGCCACACCCCGTCCTCCACCTCCCATCAGACTCCCTGGTTTGGGAGGTGGCATGGGTGCACCACCACCACCAACACCTCCTCCTCCTCCTCCTCCTCCTGCCTGGCCGGTCATGTGACCGGCAACCACCTGCCCGCCGATCAGATGTCCACCCACGTCCATCATCTGGCCTCCCAGACTGGGCACGAACTTCTGGAGGTTCTCCTGCGGGCGGAGAGAGAGCGGTGTGAATCGGGTGGAGCGGGAGATGTGACCGGAGTGGACGGGGGGCGGGTCCCCTCACCATGGACTGACTGCTGAAGACGTCCGGGTTGTTCTCGTAGATGAACTTCTCCACGCGCAGCTGCCTCATGCGGAACATCTTGGAGCCCTTGTTCTTCAGCAGGGACAGTTCCTCCAGCATGATGTCCTTCGGCGTCCGGATCTTCTTCCCCAAATCGAACTCGGACGCCTCGGGTTCGGACTCGTATTCTGCGAAGAGAACGTCCAGCATAACGTACCGGTCAACAGTCCATCTGTGTGTGTTCTACAGGACATACTGTGTACTCTGTTCTAATGCTCAGAACCCCAATAGTACCACCACAGAGCAGGGGGTATTGGGTGGGGGCATTAGTCCTATCCCGGCAGTGTGACTGAGGTGGAGGAATGAAACTCCACTAGAACCCCCTCACCACATCAGTGTCACTGCAGAACCGACAAGAAACAATCCACCACCCAAATGATACCTGTTCTGTGATGCTCCTGAGATCCAACAGGGGGCGAACAAGAAGCAAGAACACAGATGGACTACAGTCTGCAATTAGAGAACTACAAAGTCCATCTTTATGGTACGTGGAACTGAGAACTATGGACTATAAGTGGAGCAAAAGGGGGTGTGTCCATAATGTCCTCCACTTATCATACAGATGGACTTTGTAGTTGGACACTGATGTGGTGAGGGGGTTCTAGTGGAGTTTCATTCCTCCACCTCGGTCACACTGCTGGGATAGGACTAATGCTAAGTGGAGGACATTGTGGACACCCCGCTCTTTTTGCTCCACCCATCTTCCATGTGCTCAGTTCCACGTACCATACAGATGGACTTTGTAGTTCTCTAATTCCAGACTGTAGTCCATCTGTGTTCTTGGTTCTTGTTCGCCCCCTGTTGGTTCTCAGGAGCATCACAGAACAGGTATCATTTGGGTGGTGGATTGTTTCTTGTCGGTTCTGCAGTGACACTGATGTGGTGAGGGGGTTCTAGTGGAGATTCATTTCTCCACCTCAGTCACACTGCTGGGATAGGACTAATGCCCCCCCCCACCCAATACCCCCTGCTGTGTGGTGGTACTATTGCACACCATTGTGGTGGAACACACACAGATGGACTACAGAACGAGACTGGAGAACTACAAACGTCCATCTCTATGGTAGGTGGAGGAAATTATGGACATGTCCTCTTTCTGCTCCACTTATCGTCCATGTTCTCAGCTCCACCTCCTGTACAGATGAACGTTTGTAGTTCTCCAGTCTCATTCTGTAGTCCATCTGTGTGTGTTCTACAGGACATACTGTGTACTCTGTTCTAATGCTCAGAACCCCAATAGTACCACCACAGAGCAGGGGGTATTGGGTGGGGGCATTAGTCCTATCCCAGCAGTGTGACTGAGGTGGAGGAATGAAACTACAGCAGCACGCCCCCTAGTGGAGGATTAAGCTGATTTAATGAGATAAATAAATGTTTTCTGTAAGTTTGGGTCCCGACGTAACGAGAACGTGTGGTTCTTGGAGTGAGACCGGACGAGCACCCCTGACGCCGGGAAACGTCCACGCCGTCCACGCCGTCCTGATCCTCCCACCGCAAAACCATACGCCATCGACCAGACGGAGGACCGGGATCATTCCCATGTTCCCTGCAGACCTTGTTTAAAGTGCTTCCTCAGGCGCCCCCACAAGGGCATGCGAGGAACCGCGGTGGTAATTAAGCCGACAGCTGGCGTTTCCACTGTGGGATCTGTGTGACATCCCTCCCCTCATTACCCAGAAAGCACTGGGGTAATGTAAACAGCACGCTGTAAGAACCTGACAGCCGTATGTTCCGTCTCCTCGCCGTCCGGAATGTTAGACACTGAAGCCTCATCTCTTCCACCACCTAAAGGGCTGTGAGGTGCCAATCAAATGCTAGGCCACGCCCCCCCTCTTGCTTCATCCTCTATGTCCTCCACTTATCATACAGATGGAGTTTGTAGTTCTACAATACCAGACTGTAGTCCATCTGTGTTCTTGGTTCTTGTTCGCCCCCTGTTGGTTCTCAGGAGCATCACAGAACAGGTATCATTTGGGTGGTGGATTGTTTCTTGTCGGTTCTGCAGTGACACTGATGTGGTGAGGGGGTTCTAGTGGAGTTTCATTCCTCCACCTCAGTCACACTGCTGGGATAGGACTAATGCCCCCCCCCACCCAATACCCCCAGCTCTGTGGTGGTACTATTGGGGTTCTGAGCATTAGAACAGAGTACACAGTATGTCCTGTAGAACACACACAGATGGACTACAGAATGAGACTGGAGAACTACAAACGTCCATCTGTACAGGAGGTGGAGCTGAGAACATGGAAAATAAGTGGAGCATAAAGGGGGTGTGGCCAAAAGTTTGCCTGGAACTATATATGTGGTATGAGGGCATGATGGGGCGGAGCCTGTGAATAGGAGGCAGATCAGGTAGATGGTAACATGCCATTTGTTCAGACAGTACAGTCCAAAGTTTGGCCACGCCCCATTCTTGCACCATGTCCTCCACTTAACATACAGATGGACTTTGTAGTTCTACAATTGCAGACTGTAGTCCATCTGTGTTCTTGGTTCTTGTTCGCCCCCTGTTGGTTCTCAGGAGCATCACAGAACAGGTATCATTTGGGTGGTGGATTGTTACTTGTCGGTTCTGCAGTGACACTGATGTGGTGAGGGGGTTCCAGTGGAGTTTCATTTCTCCACCTCAGTCACACTGCTGGGATAGGACTAATGCCCCCACCCAATACCCCCTGCTCTGTGGTGGTACTATTGGGGTTCTGAGCATTAGAACAGAGTACACAGTGTGAGATGTGAGATTTTTGGGGTCTCCTGATTGGACACCATGTCTCTCTACATTTGGTTATTTATTGGACGCTTTTATCCAAAGCGACTTACAAGGTGAGCACAGGGTTCATCACAACATCCCTGGAGCAATGAGGGTTAAGGGTCGTGCTCAAGGACCCACATTGGTAACTTCAGTGGACCTGGGATTTGAACCCCCAACCTTCAGATTGACAGCCCAACGCCCTGACCACTGAGCTACCACACCCCTCGAGCACCCAGCATGCACTGCAGCCGGTGGCGTCTCTTACCATCCTGTGTGATGTGAGCGAGGTCAGTGATGACCTTGGAGGTTTTTTTCCTCTTGTTGGGAGGCGCTGGGGTTCCAGACAGAGGCATGCTTCCACACTGCAGAAACACATGGAACAGGGGGGGGGGGTCAAGTATGTGCTGGGATAGGCTCAAGACACTCCTGGATTAACCGCTAAGGAAATAAATGCAGAGCTGATACAGTGACCACCGACCAACATCAAGAACGTCCCGCGAGGACATCATCATTATCTTCCCCTGAATCCTCTATTAGGGTCGCGGGGGGGGGGGGGGTTCCCCATGTCCATCCAGGGGAGAACATTTTCGGGCTCTGGGCAGATACACCCAGGACAGGGGGGCAATCTATCACTGGACACACACTCACTCACACAGACACACTCTATATGGGGCAATTTGGAGAATTCAATTGACCTTGATCCATGTTTTTTAGACTGTGGGAGGAAACTGGAGAAACCCCACATGGACATGGGGAGAACATGCAAAATTCACCCAGATCGAGATTCGAACCTAGATCCCCAGCGCTGAGAGGACCACTCTGCTGACCACTACACCACTGTATAATTACACACACACACACACTATATTGGGGCAATTTAGATCAGCCAATTCACCTTGAATCCATGTTTTTTGACGCGGGCAGAACCCGGAAACGCCACTCAGATCGGGATTCGAACCTTGATTCCCAATGCTGAGAGGCGAACGTGATGACCACTACACACACACACACACTATATAGGGGCAACCTTTTCTTCCAATCAATGTTTTTGCACTGTGGGAGGAAACCGGAAAAAAAACAACAGGGTCACAAGGAGAACATGCAAACTCCACCTAGATCGGATTCGAACCTGGATCCCGAGTGCTGAGAGGCAAACGTGCTGACCACTACACAACCGTACGCTCACACACAAACCCACTCACACTATATAGGGGCAATTTCAAGCAACCAATTTACCTTGAATCCATGTTTTTTGACATGGGGAGAACACAGAACACTTCCAGATTGGGATTCGAAGCTGGATCCCCAGCGCTGAGAGGAGAACCTGCTAGCCACTACACCACCATACGCTCACTTACACACACAAGCACACTATATAGGGGCAACCAATTCACCTTGAATCCATGTTTTTGGACCGTGGGAGGAAACCGGAGAACCCCCTTGTGGACACGGGGTGAACATGCACACTCCATCCAGATTGGGATTCGAACCTGGACGTGCTGACCAATAAGCCACGCCCTAACACACGGCCTCGGTGGGTTTCGGATTTCTTCTATGGGGCAATTGGATCGAACGCTCATGGCGTCGGAACATTAAAGAATGACGTCGACAAATAAAAGACCAATGAATACGGGTTTTGGTTTTGGTTTGGGGGGGGTGAAGGTTTGTGGGGAACGATTCTCAAACTAATCAACGTCCTCGTCCTCGTTTTAATCCTCAGTGATGTCCTCAGTGATGTCCTCAGTGATGTCCTCAGTGAGGTCCTCAGTGAGGTCCTCAGTGAGGTCCTCAGTGAGGTTCTCTGTGAGGTCCTCTGTGAGGTTCTCCGTGAGGTTCCGTTCCGTTTCGTGCGTCGCCGGCGGTAACTTTATCGGCTCTATTTTTAAATGTCATTTTGAAGACCTTTCAGCCGCGGCGGGGTGAGAGTCCGGCCCGTCACATGACCGGCGTCACGCCCCCCACAGACATACACAAACACGCAGGACCCCGCAGAACCGGGGCGGCGACGGGGTCAAACGGATCGGACCGGGGCGGTCGGGCGCCGGGACGTGCCCTGGACCCGCACGCGGCCTCGGGTCGGATCGGATTGCGTCCGCTGCGCGCTCCGGGATTCACACCCCGCACAAAACCAGGGACAGGGACGCTCGGGACATTCCACCTTCTGCTGCCGGCACGCTGAGGACACGGAACCCGAGCCCGACCCGAAAGCGCCTGCGGGCCCAGACGCCAGGACGAGTTCGGTTCTGTTCTCACAAACCCAGACAGGGACTCTTTCCACAAAACACACACAAACACAACCCCCCCCCCCCCCACACACACACACACACACACACACCACACCCCTCTCACCTGAGTTCTAGACCCTCGGAGACGTGACCCGCGAGGACGTATCAGACCTTTCTGAATCCCAGGTTCTGGCCGACCTGTGGCTGGCCCAGGTTCTGGGAGAGTGCAGAACCCAGCAGGTCCTTGCAGACAGATGGCCGAGTGGGGTGGGAGATTTCGGAGTGGTCGAGCGAGTGGGGGTGGGTGGGGGGGGGTTCTCTGATGGTCATATCAAGGCACTAATATCTGCTTTGCCTCATGAGCTAATTATAGAAGGAACCCGGCCCGACTGATTAAATGGCCCGACTGCAGGGACAGGTTCAAAAAATGTGGGGGACGAGGCGCCGGACGTTCTGCTGCGGTTCCTCCTGATTCTGCCATGAGGGGGCGTTCTGAGACGCAGGCCTCTGAGAACACATTCTGAGGAACCCGAAGGTCCGGTTCTGTTCATTATAAAGAGTTTAATGTAGGGGGGGGGGCATTAATTTTTGCCCAATTAGGGGAGAATAAATTAAGTGTTGGGCAGATGCACCCAGGAGAGGGCGCCAAACTATTACTGGACGCACAGTCACTATATAGGGGCAATTTACATAGGGGCAAGCTCATCTCATCATCTTCCATCTAGGGTTGCCGGCGGGGGGGAGGGGGGGTGCCCATCCAGGGTAGAACGTTTCGGGCGCTGGGCAGATACACCCAGGACAGGACACTAGTCTATCGCTGGGCACATATAGGGGCAAGCTCATATATAAGTTTATATAGGGGGCAACCTCATCTCATCATTATCCGCCTAATCTTTCACTAGGGTTGCAAGGAAATGCCCCCATGCCCATCCAGGGGAGAACGTTTTGGGCGCTGAGCAGATACACCCAGGACAGGGGGGGCAATCTATCACTGGACACACACACACTCACACACACACACTCTATATGGGGCAATTTGGAGAATTCAGTTGACCTTGATCCATGTTTTTTGGACTGTGGGAGGAAACCGGAGAACCCGGCGGAAACCCACACCCACGGCTTATTTCTACATGACACTACTGGTTTACTGGTTAAACAGTACTAACTAGATCTGAACTAGTACCTGCAGTTTAATAGTGGATTTTGGAATAGAGCTTAGTTCTTAAAACACTTAATTAACGGGTTAATTAGCTTTTATTTCATCCTGACGTCATTAAATTATTCTAAAACATGCAAATTAGTTACTAATCAGAAGACTTTGGTTTCGTTTATGACCCCAACACGTTCCTTTAAACGACATGACGTCATTCTTTCAGCTCATTTCGCCGTGTCCTGCGGGTTACCTGTAAAACGCCCTCTTGTGTTCAGCGTTGGAACTGCAGGGAACATCATCTCACCGGACGGCGCCGTTTATGTTTATAATGAGTGTTTTTTGTCGCCTCTTCCGCCTCTGAACGCTAGATGGCAGTGCAACACAACACAGCGGGCACAAGAGCAGAGTCACATTAAAGTTTATTTCATCAAAAAATAAAAATTCTTTCAAATCATTCAGAACGCAGAGTGAGTACAGCCAACATCCACCTCACATCACTCTGAAGAAAGGTGGAGATCAAACACCAAGCAGCATGGAACCTCATCTGAAACCTCACCTGAAGCCTCACCTGAAATCTTGTTGGAAGCCTCGTCTGCAGCCTCACATAAAGCCTTACTTGAAACCTCTTCTGAAGCCTCATGTGAAACTTCAGCTGAAGCTGCATCTAAAGCCCCATCTGCAGGCTCATTTAAAGCCTCGCATGTAAAGCCTCACCTGAAACCTCGTCTAAAGCCTCACCTGAAGCCTCACCTGAAACCTCGTCTAAAGCCTCACCTGAAGCCTCACCTGAAGCCTCGTCTGAAGCCTCGTCTGAAGCCTCACCTGAAGCCTCACCTGAAGCCTCACCTGAAGCCTCACCTGAAGCCTCGTCTAAAGCCTCACCTGAAGCCTCACCTGAAACCTCGTCTAAAGCCTCACCTGAAGCCTCACCTGAAACCTCGTCTGAAGCCTTGTCTTTGTCCTTTTATTGTTATCCACGATTATCCTGAAATTGCCCCTGAAGCCTCGTCTGAAGCCTCGTCTGAAGCCTCGTCTGAAGCCTCGTCTGAAGCCTCGTCTGAAGCCTCGTCTGAAGCCTCATTTAGTCTCATCTGAAACCTAGTCTAAATCCTCACCTGAAACTTCATCTAAAGCTTTATCTAAAACCTCACCTGAAGCCTCACCTGAAGCTTTATCTGAAACCTCACCTTAAGCCTCACCTGAAGCTTTATCTGAAACCTCACCTGAAGCCTCACCTGAAGCTTTATCTGAAACCTCACCTTAAGCCTCACCTGAAGCTTTATCTGAAACCTCGTCTAAAGCTTTATCTGAAGCCTCACCTGAAGCCTCACCTGAAGCTTTATCTGAAACCTCGTCTAAAGCTTTATCTAAAGCCTCGTCTAAAGCTTTATCTGAAACCTCACCTTAAGCCTCACCTGAAGCTTTATCTGAAACCTCGTCTAAAGCTTTATCTAAAGCCTCACCTGAAGCCTCACCTGAAGCTTTATCTGAAACCTCGTCTAAAGCTTTATCTGAAGCCTCGTCTAAAGCTTTATCTGAAACCTCACCTTAAGCCTCACCTGAAGCTTTATCTGAAGCCTCGTCTAAAGCTTTATCTGAAGCCTCACCTGAAGCCTCGTCTAAAGCTTTACCTGAAGCCTCACCTGAAGCCTCGTCTAAAGCTTTACCTGAAGCCTCACCTGAAGCCTCGTCTAAAGCTTTATCTGAAACCTCACCTTAAGCCTCACCTGAAGCTTTATCTGAAACCTCACCTTAAGCCTCACCTGAAGCTTTATCTGAAGCCTCGTCTAAAGCTTTACCTGAAGCCTCACCTGAAGCTTTATCTGAAACCTTGCCTAAAGCCTCACCTTCAGTCCACTGACTGATGGTTTGGAACTGGTGTTTTTTATGAATTATCCAGCAGCAGGAGTGAAGCTGGGGGTCGTCGTGACCCGATGCGTTTAAGATCGGATTCGAAAGCAAGCGGCAGGACGTCTACGTTTACACACGCCGTTCTGTAAAGGTTCTAACATCTCTGCTTTCGTATGTTCTGTTCAGGTTTTGTTTGCGGTGCGATAGCGCGGAGGTGACGGTGTGGAGCGTTCCATAAGAAGGTTGAAGGTTTTGGGGTTTAATCTCGGAGTCCAGCAACTTGCCGATATTTGCCCTTAAGCGAGGCCCCTCGTGCACATTACTGCAGAGGGGCTGAATCACAACTGCCCCACTGAACGGATCTCGATAACGATTATTATTTTATTGATCTGTAAGCAAGTCGTCAACCACGCGGTGTGATTCAGGTCGTCATCCTCGTCTCTGTCATCGTAACAACGGAAAAGTTCGCCTTAGCGGCACGAAAACGTTTAAAAGTCAAATACTGACGCTCTTAATTCTTCACGGCTGTCTTCTAACATTGTAATGTCCAACAAACCAATCAGCGTGTCCCTCGCTGTTCCCTTTAAGATCCAGGTGGCGCTCTGACTTTGGCGGGTTGCTATTTTTACGGTGCAGCTACCTGGACTCGAGGCGTTGCTGCTCCATGAGGTTCTCCATGTGAGTGTGAATGGAGAACCCACAGTATAGTGTGTTCTATAGATCTGTGTTCTCTGTACAAATGCACTCAGATTTAATAGCGTTCCGTTGGTCTCGGCGTTCCGTAACGTTAGACACACGGCGTCTGTGTTGATGATCCACCACCTAACCAGATAGAGACCCACGTCTGACCGTCCACGTCTGGAGAGGGTGTGTTCAGCCGAGAAACGTACAGAACACGCCTCATTACGAGACGGCCACGCTTATCAGGGGTGAATATATTCACACACAGCGTTGCTATTTAAACCCCACCAAAGCAAGGCGGGGCTCAGACAGTGGGCGGAGTTTACGACGGTGATGAGCTGATTAAGGAGTAACAGCAGGACGGTGGTCGGCGGTGTAAACAGCGCGTTGTCCACTCATGATGGCGACGTTGTTGACTCGTTGTTTACTTTGCTCCCACAAATAGCGTCTGACGCGCCGCACCTGCTGCTCGCCGCGGCGGCCAAACGGGATTCAGTTTCTGATTGATTCATGCGACGTGGAGAGGCGGGTCACTTCAGGTTGGTTCTCCGTTCAGCCGAACACATTAACAACTTAATCGAGCAACGGATTCATATTCAAAATATTTTATGTCCCACCTTAATGATGGGGTTTGTAGTTCTACAGTTCCGTTCTGTAGTCCATCTGTTCCTCTACAGACTCTGTTAGTCCCCTTTACTCTGTTCTCTGATGATCAGGACCATGGACAGAGCAGGTGTTATTAGGGTGGTGGATGATGCTCAGTACTGCAGTGACACTGACATGGTGGTGCAGGTGTGTGAGTGTGTGTTATTAGGGTGGTGGATGATGCTCAGTACTGCAGTGACACTGACATGGCGGTGCAGGTGTGTGAGTGTCTGTTATTAGGGTGGTGGATGATTCTCAGTACTGCAGTGACACTGACATGGTGGTGCAGGTGTGTGAGTGTGTGTTATTAGGGTGGTGGATGATTCTCAGTACTGCAGTGACATTGACATGGTGGTGCAGGTGTGTGAGTGTGTGTTATTAGGGTGGTGGATGATTCTCAGTGCTGCAGTGACACCGACATGGTGGTGCAGGTGTGTGAGTGTGTGTTATTACAAGGCGCCACCTTGTGGATGGAGAATCAGAGACAGTAGGTCATCTGTTGCTGCGCATGATGATGATGTTGGGTGGAGGACTAAATACGACCCACTCATCCACCACCATAATCAATAATGTCAATACAGGACTGAGAATCATCCACCACCCTAATAACACATAATATGAGAGGGTTCTGATCATTGGAGAACACACACCCTAAAACCTTCAGGTTTCCGTCATTAGAGCCAGCCTACGGTGCGCCGGGT
Source organism: Corydoras maculifer (assembly GCA_019802435.1). NCBI lineage: Eukaryota > Metazoa > Chordata > Actinopteri > Siluriformes > Callichthyidae > Corydoras > Corydoras maculifer. Next base: position 25,950 of record JAFMOD010000755.1, read on the forward strand.
CTCCAGACTTGGGGCTGGACCCCGAACCGTGTGGCAACGAAGCGGGGCCGGGGGGCCTGGACCGGAGGCTTTAGAAAGTGTGGGGACAGGGCGCTTAATTCCGGCGCACTCTTAAACTGCTTGGCACCGTGGAGACCGTGGAACATGGACATGCTGGATATGGGAGCTGGAGGAGAGTAGGTCGTGGGGTGAAATGCGGGGGCAGATGAGATATTAGGCAGGTCGGGAAGACCCGGCGGTCGTGAGGGCCTGGCTGGAGGTACGGGTAAGGACTGGACTGGAGGAGACATGGGTTCTGGAGTTGGGGAGGTGGCGTCCAATCGAGACAGGGGCTCGCCCAGCGTGGTTCGCGCTCGCGGAGCGATCAGCGTGGTGGTGACCGTCGGCGCCGACATGGGGGTGGGTGTGGAGAAGCGTTTGATCTCGTACACATGGGCCGTTTTGATGGGTACTTGTCTGGGTTGGGTTAAGGTGTGACCTTCTAGCGTTCTGCTCTGGTTCTGGTAGGTGGAACCCGTGGACCGGGTGCTGGAGGCACCTCCGAAACTGAACATGGCTGAATTGAGTTGGTAAGGCTGCCGCCTCATGGCCTCGATGGCCTTGATGCCCTCTTTCTGCATGTTATGCGCCTTCTTGCCCACTTTGGGGTTCCCTTGGGAACCTTTGGGTCTTCCGTGCTGTATTCCCGGCGGACAGGACGGAGCCTGCAGTGGGTTGTACCCGACCGGTGGAGGGGCACGGACATTCGGGGAGTACTTCCAGTTTGAGGGTAGCGTCGAGGACTCATGTAGGTGGTGGACCGATGGGGGTGGTACGTGGTGGTGGTGCAGCACAGCACGCGACGGGGTCGAGTCGACCACGAAAAGATCCTTCCGATTCTGTCTCCGGGCAAACAACTCGGCCCCTTTCCCCTCGGCCTGAGGAATCTGGGACGTCTCTGGGATGACCCGCGGCTTGGGGGCCACGGGGGGTGGGACCCTTACCTTCCCATCGGCCACGCCGTGGGACTCCGTATAAAAGGCGTGGCCCTCGGCGGGGCCATGCTTACCGCCCTCGTCCAAGTTTTGCACCAGAGAGAGCAACTCGGGGTTGGGCGAGTTTTTCTTGCTCTCTTGAACCTTGAACATTGGCTTGTGGGTACCACGGCGACAGGCCTCCTGGAGGAAGCCAAAGGGACCACAGCCCCCAGGCGCCGTCTCCTGATTTGGGTCGGGTGGAGGAGGAGCAGCTGCAGGAATCGCAGGAGTTGCAGGAATTGCTGAATTCGGAGGTCCCCCGGTGGCCACAGGGGTCGCTAGCGTTTCCGAGACGGGAAACGCGGTGGGAGCGGCGGAGGTCATGGTACCGGGGCCCATGAGCCCTGCGTAAGAGGGAGTGATCACTGTGGTGGGTGCGGAGGAGTCAGTGGAGACCGTGGACTGTGCCGCAGAAGCTACGCTCTGGTAATCCTCATCTAGTAGATGAAAATTGGAGCCGGGGCTTTGAATGAGCTCGGGGGGTGGAACACCCCTGGGCGGCAGGTGCCCCGGGGCGGAGGGGCTTTCTGCCAAACTATCAGAATTCGGAGGACCCGCCGCGAAGGTGACTGACGCAACCGCCCTGACTTTCTCGTCCGGCTCTGGCGCAGGAGGCGGCGCGACCACGGCCACGGAAACCGGTCTGGGCGTCTTTTTGGCGGAACTGGGGCGAAACGAGACAGGCGCGGTGGCTGCCCTGTGGCTGATGAAGCCCGGGGCAAAGGGGCGAGCTGTCCGGTTGAAGACCGAGCCGGAGGGTAAGTCAGGTAGAGAGGGAGGGGCAAGAGGAGGAGGCAACTCTGATGACGCAGGAGATACCGTTTGGTTTGTGGCAGGCCCTGGTATCGTCATGACGACATCCTCGTGCGCCGAGGAGGTGACGTCATGCGGAGGGAGGGTCACGGGGGCGAGGGCAGGTGGTTTGCTCGGTTTGGGTGCGACCGGTGGAGGTTGCCCGCTCGGTCTTGCCCGTTTCTCCGTGGGCGCCGACGACTCTGCCGGCTGTGGAGGGCCCGGGATAGGCTCCTGCTGGGCCTGGATGTCGGCGACCTTCTTCGCATGCTCCTCGGCGCGCTTCCTTTGCTGCTCGAACAGGCGCGCCCCCCTCCCCGTGGTGTTGCTCAGGCCGGTGGCGAGGGAGTCTCCCGCGTCCCGTTCCTGGACCCTGGACGCTGACCTTTTGTCCAGCATCTCCAGGACGTCGCTGTCCCAGGTGGGATCGGGCGCGGCGCTAAACCCCTCCTCGTCCACCTCGGACTCGCTGCCAAAAAAGTGGCTGTCCTCGTCCTGGGAGTCCGGCTGCATGTCCTCGTCCACGCTGCCGTAGCTGGTGAGCGTGTACTTCTTGGAGCGCTGCCGCCGCTTTTTGAACATTAGCACCCCCTTCGAGTGCGGGTTCGGGGCATCGGTCAGCAGAGAGGCGATGGTGCGGCACTTGGTCCGCGCCTCCTTCACCTGCTTGTCCTGCTGCGTCTCGCCGCGATGCAACTCTGAACACAGGGGACAGAAAGAAACACGTGGAGGATCAGAGGACGGAGAACAGGAACGTTGCAGCAACAGACAACCTACTGTCTCTGATTCTCCAGCCACAAGGTGGCGCAATAAGAATGAAAGTGTGTAATAGAGTGTACAGTGAGTGGATACAGGGTTTAGACTCCAGCAGCACCACACACACTCACACACTTGCACCACCATGTCAGTGTCACTTCAGTACTGAGAATCATCCACCACCCTAATAACACACTCACACACCTGCACCACCATGTCAGTGTCACTGCAGTACTGAGAATCATCCACCACCCTAATAACACACTCACACACCTGCACCACCATGTCAGTGTCACTTCAGTACTGAGAATCATCCACCACCCTAATAACACACTCACACACCTGCACCACCATGTCAGTG
>JAFMOD010000755.1:230827-241215 GCA_019802435.1 Corydoras maculifer
CAGTATATATACATACACACATATATATACACGCATAAACACACCCACAGTATATACACACGTGTATATATATATATACACACACACAGTACATACACTTGGGGGAGTGTTTCTTCAGTACGGTGAGTTAACATAATAAACACAAAAAACACCAGGTGAGACACTGAGGACGTTCCACTTCATGTCCTCCACCTGAACGTGATGCAGAACAGACACCGTGATCCGAATAGCAGAAACGTGCTGGTCAGGGGGACGTCCCGGTTCACCGAGGACGACACTTGCACGGCGCACGGCCGCACGGCGCTGCGTGTAGCGGAGGAGACGACGTTTTAATAGCCTCATGATGTAGCTGGCAGTGATGGAGCGACCCGGCGAGGCGGCGCGCTGTTAAATTAACGCTAATTGGAGGAGAATTGATTAAGTGGAGGGTGAGAGGAAAACGCCGTCTCCCATTACGGCGCGGTCATTACTCCTGGCGTGACGCCGACACGGCGCGAAGCGAGAGCGCGATCCGGCGGTAACGACGTCCGCACGCCGCATTCAAATAAAGCGGAGAGCCGCGGAACCGGCAGGCGGGGGGGACGGCTGGGAGCTCATTAACGGAACCCGAGGACATAAAGGATTAAGACGTCCTCCCTGTGGAACCTCCACGGCTCATCCTCGCTCGGGTCTTCATTAGTGACCCCTCCATCCGCATGACACGAGGGTTATTCATTAATTATTAAATATTATTTTAAAAACGAGGGCGGCACGGTGGTTTAGTGGTTTGGCATGTTCTCCTCTCAGCGCTCGAGATTCCCGGTTCGAATCCCCATCTGGGTGGAGTTTGCATGTTCTCCCCGTGTCCGCGTGGGTTTCCTCCGGGTTCTCCGGTTTCCTCCCACAGTCCAAAAACATGGATCAAGGTCAATTGAGTTCTCCAAATTGCCCCATATGGTGTGTGTGTGTTTAAGTGAGTGTGTCCAGCGATAGATTGCCCCCTGTCTTGGGTCTATCTGCCCAGCGCCCGAAACGTTTCCCCTGGATGGACATGGGGAACCGCAACCCTAATAGAGGATAAAGTGGAAGATAATGGATGGATGGATATTAAAAACGAGAACCAGAGCGAACGACAGACAGACAGAACGACAGGCAGACAGACAGAACGACAGGCAGAACGACAGACAGAACGACAGACAGAACGACAGGCAGACAGAACGACAGAACGACAGGCAGACAGAACGACAGACAGACAGAACGACAGGCAGACAGAACGACAGGCAGACAGAACGACAGGCAGACAGACAGAACGACAGGCAGACAGACAGAACGACAGGCAGACAGAACGACAGGCAGACAGAACGATAGACAGACAGAACGACAGACAGGCAGAACGACAGGCAGAACGACAGGCAGAACGACAGGCAGACAGGCAGAACGACAGGCAGAACGACAGGCAGACAGGCAGAACGACAGGCAGACAGGCAGAACGACAGGCAGACAGAACGACAGACAGACAGATGAGTCGAGGTGGTTCATCAACCGGTGAGGTCTGTATGGTGATGTTCTCGTGTCCGTGTGGGTCTCCTCCGGGTTTCTCCAGTTTCCTCCCATAGTCCAAAACCATGCATTTTGGGTGTGTGTGTGTGTGTGTGTGTGTGTGTGGGTCCAGTGATGGATTATGTTACCAGTACATTCTTTAATGGATGAGCATGGAGAACCCAATAGAACATCTGATGTCTCCAGGCCGCTGTATAGAACCTCCACCATGAGGAGCACCACGGGAAGATATCCAAGCTCCACTCAACACACACACACACTCTCTCTCACTTACACACTCTTGCTCACACACACACACACACACACACACAAACTCTCTCTCTCTGACACACACTCTCTCACACACACTTCATACCACACACACACACTCTCTCTCATCTCTTACATACACACACACACACTTCGTACCACACACACACGCTCTCTCGCTCACACACACACACTTCAAACCACACTCCCTCTCACACACACACAGTATCCCGCTCACACACTCACACACAGTGTTTCGCTCTCTCTCTCACACACTCTCTCTCTCACTGTTTCTCTCACACGCTCGCTCGTTCCTGCAGACTCTCAATTCAATTAAATTGTTAATGTCTAATTAATATTAATGGTTCTAATAGAACAGTGATTAATATTCTCTTAATTACAGCTTATGTTGTATAATTACTCTGAACACCTGAAGGGGGCGGTGTGTCGCCGTTCCCTGTGGACGCTGCAGAACGCTGTCTCTGCACTCAGCACCTCCACATTAAGCTCGGCACCGCACCCATGACGTGTGGCTCGGGCGTCGGTGCACCACACACACACACACACACACACACACACACCGGGACGCGCTGCGTTAAGCTCCGCCTCCAGCATCTCAATATTTACGGACGCAGCTCAGCTGGCGCAACACTTCAACAGCTTCCAATCAACACGCCGGTGCCATATCCACCCCCCCACCCCCACCCCACACAGGTCTCACACATACCTCACACACATTCACAGAGTGAGGAAGACAGACTCGGCTCACACCTCGCGTCTCGTCCGTCCCCGCGGCCTCCTCCCGTTTCCGCGGCGACATCCGAGTAAACGGACGGCGATGACGATGACGGAGGTCCAACTCCTGCAGAGACCAGAGAGAGAGACACTTAAATGATGGACCGTTTTTAAGAAAGCGACCTTGTGAGGACCGAGGCTCAGTGGCTCCTCCTCCTCAGGTGGACAGGCACTGAGTGATACTCCAGGGGGCAGATACCGCAGGGTACCGAGTTAAGAGGGCATTTCAGCAGCTGACTCTCTGCTAACGGAAAGGTGAGCGACACGGCGGCACTGACGGATCCCCAGATCGCCATGGCAACGGCTTGTTAGGCGACAAATAGAACATGAGTACGGAACGCCATTCAGGTCACAAAAAAAAAAAAAAAAAAAAAAAAAAAAAAAAAAAAAGTCACGTTTGTGAAATAAACAGCGTAAAAAGTGGCGTCCTGATGGAGACGAGAACCTACAAGCCTCGTTATGAAGAACATAAGTATGGAGAGCCATTTGGGTCACAATTCACCACAAATACGGAACAAAAGTGCTGCATTGGCAAAATAAACAGCATAAAAAGTGGCGTCTTGATGGAGATGAGAACCTACAAACCACGTCACCGAGAACATGTGTGTGGAATGCCATTCGGGTCACATTTCACCTCCTATGAACATGTTCTCAACAATAAAACAGCGAAAATTGCCGATTCAGAAAAATATATGGCGTAAAAAGTAGCATCCCGATAGAGACCACATCACGGAGAACATGAGTACAGAAAGCCATTCGGGTCACAATTTACCTCAAAAATACGGAACAAAACTGCTGCGTGGGCAAAATAAACTACATAAAAAGTGGTGTCTTGATGGAGATGAGAACCTACAAGCCTCGTTATGAAGAACATAAGTATGGAGAGCCAGTTGGGTCACAATTCACCTCAAAAATACAGAACAAAAGTGCTGTGTGGGAAAATTAAACGGCATAAAAAGCGTCCTGATGAAGATGAGAACCTACAAACCACGTCACCGGGAACATGTGGAGTGTGGAACGCCATTTAAGTCACATTTCAACCTCCAATAAACACACTCAAACAGCGAAAATCAGCACGTGGCTAAAGTTAACCACTAAAATGTACCTACAAACCTCGTCACACAGAGAACATGAGTATGGGTAAAATCCCAGATCGCCATGACAACGGTTTGTTAGGTTACAACAGGGCGTGGGGGTCTAGGGGGGGTTCTAGAATGAAGCCCAAGACCTCCGGTACAGGGTGGAGAGCGGGGACCCCGCAAATGTACCACATTATGGGATAGAGAGGGGTCGTCCTGCGTTAAAGTACGGTCACCGTGGCAACAATGCGCCTCCTCCCTCATCCTCCTGCACATCTGAGGGGAACACCGGACCCTCGCTACGAAAACCTTGACCCAAAATGCACCACATCGTTCCCCGGATCGCTCGCCGGTTAAACCTCGGAAAACGTAAAGGACCGAAAGGTCTGCAGTACGCGTCCCGGGGGCCGGCGTTGATGGCCCCTCACGCTGCGGCGCGAGCAAAAAGCGACCTGAATTCACGGCGCCGAGGTCACCGCCGCGCTCCCGCTGGCCGGCCGGCCGTCAGACTCCATCCATCACACGGCCTCACGCTCGAGCGGCGCGCCGCGGCGGCAGACCGCGGCCGGGTGCACAGGGCCCAATAAGCACGGTGCGAAAGTGGCGGCGCCCGGCCCAAGAGGGGGGGCGTGGAGTCGTTAGCGTCGGTGTCGCGGAACACGCCGCCGAGTGCGAGCGCTGAGGTCGGAGAGCCGCCGCTCCATCTGCCACCCAAAAGGACGACGAGTGGAGCGCCGACTTCACAGCTTCTCTGATCACAGATGGAGGCGAGAGGTCTGATGCGAATGGATGAGACGGCAGATCTACAGAGAGGCCCGCGAGGAGTACGGAACGCCATTCGGGTCCTGATGAAGAAGAGAACCACAAACTACAAAACTACAAACCACATCTCTTAGGACATGAGTGTGGAATGCCATTTGGCTCATATTTCACCTCTTATAAACACATCAATAAAGCAGCGAAAATCGAGCAGCGAATAAAGCAGGTCTCATCAATAAAGCAGCGAAAATTGACGATTCGGCTAAAATAAACAGCATGCTGATAAGTACATAAGTATGGAAAGCCAGTTGGGTCACAATTTTCCTCAAAAATACAGAAAAAAAAGTGCTGCATGGGTAAAATAAACGGCGTGAAACACGGCGTCCTGATGAAGACGAGAACCTAAAACCCCATCTCTTAGAACATGAGTATGGAATGCCATTTGGGTCACATTTCACCTCCTATAAACATGCTCTCATCAATAAAGCAGCAAAATTCGCCGATTCGGCTAAAATAAACAGCATCCCGATAAAGAACAACACGGCATCCTGATGGAGACGAGAACCTACAAGCCTTGTTATGAAGTCTACATAAGTATGGAAAGCCAATCGTGTCACAAAAACAAAAAAAAAACAGCAAAAATCTCGATGGAGACAAAAACCTAAAATCCTCATTACAAAGAAAATAAGTATGGAAAGCCAGTTGGCTCACAATTTTTCTCAAAAATATGGAACGAATGTGCTGCATTGGTGAAATGCACGGCGTGAAAAGCGGTGTCCTGATGGAGATGAGAACCTACAAAGCTGAGCTATTTAGCGAACTCTGGCACATTCACATTGAAATGTGAATTGGAATGTTGATTGATGTGCACGGTTCTTGACAAATAAGTCAATAAAAGGTCACTCCTGGTGTGTCAGTCTGTTCTGTTGTTCTATTTATTGTTCTTTTGATTTAAACACTGCGTTCGGACACTTTACAGCACAGATCTATTACTTTGAGTCGATTCCTTCAGTCTGAACTTGGTTACAGTGCGCCTCCAATGGCTTTCCATATGAAAGAGAGAGAAGTCGTCTCATCCCAGAAGTCATTCCATCTGCTGCAAAGTAGCTGAAGCAGTCTTCTCACTTCCTCTGACACCCACACACACACACACACACACACACACACACACACACACACACAGATTTAGAGTAGTCAGCATCCTCAGGTGGGCCATCTGTGCGGTGCTGAGACGGGCGGCTCGTCTTCACTTCCTCTCCCTGAGGACCAACCTATCGGAGAACATCACAAAGGAAGCAGGTCTACCGTCCTGAGTGGCGCTCGCTCATCACCGCCCTGATCGATCAGATCAATGGAGGCGATCGCCGTCCTGGTCTGTGTGTGTGTGTGGACGGTGGTCTGATCCGTTTAAACCATTAGCTGCTCAGGACAGATGGCCCGGTGGCTCGACTGTCATCGACGACGACGGCTTATTAGAGCAGAGCCATGTGGAACGCGAGCGGCTGAGCGGGCGGGCGGCCGAGCGAGAGACGGGAGTCGGTGCGACGCGAGAGCTTTGTGCGAGAGTGCTAGACACACATCATAGTTAAAAAGGAAGAGGAACTAAACGCGTAATAACGTGTGAAAAGTAGAGATAATGAGGCAGAAAGCGGAAAGCCAGAAAGCTGCACGCCGGCGAGAGTACACAAAAACGTGCGAGAGAGAGAGAGAGAGAGAGAGAGACATACACACTCACTCACGCGAATGCAGCAAGGCTGACTCTGCGGAGACAGCAGTTACTGAATTACAGAGGCCTATTTTAAATATCCAGTTAGACGCGTGTGGAAAGTATGCGGCTGGCTTTAGATGGGGGGGGGGGGCAGGCGAGGGGATGGGGGGGGGCACTCATTACACCATAAGACTCCACCAGAGTGAGAACTCCACCTCATTCTCTAAACGTTGTTTATAAGCGAACATTGAACATTGTTAATGAGGGATTATAGTAGTTAAGGCAACCACGGTTTATTAGGGATTATAGTCGTGTTGGCATCCGTTGTTAAGGAGGGATTATACTATAGTCATGGCAACTTTTTTTGGCGGGATTACATTATTTCTGGCAAACGTTAGGATTAATAGGGGATTTTAGTTGTTGTGACAAGTGGTGTTACCGAGGGATTATTCTACACGTGGCAACCGCCGCTAATAAGGTGGTACAGTAGGTGGGGCAACTTTTGTTTTTGGAGGGATTACAGATTTTTAGGGGGAATTATAGAAGTCGTAGAAACCAATGCTAATGAGGGATTATAAAAGTTGTGGCAACCAATGCTAATGAGAAATTAGAGTATTTGGGCTACCACTGTTTATTAGGGATTATAGTATTTGTAGCAACTAATGATAATGAGGGATTATAGTCGTTTTGGCAACACTGGAGTATAAGAGGTTACAAGAATTGTGGCAACCATTTTCTTGAAGGATTTCCAACAGTCATGGCACCCAAATGTACATGAGGGGGTAATGGCAGTCGCTGTTTATTAGGGATTATGGCAGATTAGTCCCGGCAACTGTTGTTCATAAAGCATTATAGTAGTCATGGCAGGTGGTGTTAATGAGGGATTATTCTACTTGTGGCAACCGTCGGTAATAAGGTGGTACAGAAGGAAGGTGTGGCAACTTTTTTTGGAGGGATTACAGGTTTTTAGGGGGATTATGGTAGCTGTAAAAACTAATGGTAATGACAGATTAGGGTGAGTGAATATTGTAGTCATGGCATCCAATGGTAATGAGGGATTATAGTAGTTGTGGCAACACTCATAAGAGGTTACAATAAGTGTGGCAAACATTTTCAAGGCGGAATCCGATAGTCATGGCAACCAATGTACATGAGGGGATAATAGAAGTCAAGGCAACCACTGTTTATTAGGGATTATAGCAGCCATGCGCCCTGTCTCATGAGGGATTATAGTCGCTGCAGTGGATTATGAAGCGTTATAGCGTGATCGTGTTTGTTAGACCTAGTTGTGGCCATTTTTGGAGGGATAATAGCGTATGTGGCAACCAACGTTAATGAGATTATAGTATGTGTGGCAATTTATGAAGGGTTAAAGTCGTCGTGGCAATCGTCATTAATGAGGGATTATGTGAAGGTATTTATTTGAATCCATTTTGCCCCTTCCCAGTTTGATCACATGATTCTGTCCCAGTTGAATCATGGGAGAAGGCTTACTTTAAACGGCTTTCAGATTAAAGTCTGAGTGCAACAGAAGGTGCTTTATTTAATTGGATTAAATCAAAAACGCTGCTGTAGTGAGAGATGCCTACACTGCACAATGGTAATTTTTTCTGTAGGGGGGGGGTACAGAAGCATGAGGGGAGGGGGGGGGGTGTTGGCGGTAGTTTTCCAAAAAAAAAAAAAACTAAAAAAAAACAGATAATCTGCTCTCCTCCCCCCAGAGCCGGAGGTCCATCTTTAATCCCGCTCCGTGAATGTTAAACAAATCCAATGGCAGCTCCACCATTACAGACCCCATCTTATTAAACCCCCCCCCCCTCCGGCCCATTAGGGAATTGGCATAATCCCAAAATCTGTTAAATGAGGAGGGCGGCGGGGCTTCTCCCTGCAGTTGGAGGCGTAAACAGCAGTAATCTGCACTCTGATGGAGGCGCCCCATACTATTTCTCGGTGGTTACGGCACTCTGAGGGATATGCATCACGGCGCGGAGCTCATGGGCCTCTAAACGCAGCATTAACAATAAACAGCTCTGCTGGAACTAATGGAAACTGATGGTCGCATTACACGGACGCGTCCGCCGAGTGAACAGAAGAGACAAACGGGACGGGGGCGGCAATAAAGTCCGAAGATTACGGCGGAACGTCAGCGCCAGCGTCGGCTAATGCAAAGGAAATAAAAATAAAGAGCCGCGAGGACATCCGTCACGTCTGGAGCAGGTTTCCCATCGCCGCACCGTGACCACGGGTGTACCGAGCCGCCTTAATCCCTAATTAATCCCAATCCCACATTGACACCGGACAGAAAATGAAACCTCGAGTCGTGCCAACGCTTGTTAATAAGGGATTATAATAATTGTGGCAACCGCTGTTATAATGGATTACAGTATGCAAAGTAGTGTGGCGACTGTTATTAATGGAGGATTGCTTAACCCCCGCTCAAGGAGGAGTGTTCCCCCACTAAGTCTCGGTCCTCCCACGGTTTGTTCCTTAAAACAACAACATAACGGAGTTTTTTCTTGCCACTGTCTCTTTGGATTGCCCTTTGGGGGTGTAAAGGCTTTTAACTGTGTAAAGCTGCCATGTGACAATGCACTGTTGTAAAAAGTGCTCTATAAAGAAATTACTTGAACTTGAATTATATCACATGGTGATACAACTAGTCTTTATGAAGGATTATAGTAGTTATGGCAACTACCGTTAATGGAGGGATTATTGCACCTGTGGTAACCATCAAAAAATGTTTTAAAAAATAAAAAAAAAATGTAGTAGATGTGGCAACCTTTGTCAAGAAAGTACTGTAGACAAGGCAACTGTAAATAAAGAAATATAGCAAGCATGGCAACCATGAATAAAAATATATATAGTAACCGTGGCAACTGTAAATAAGGAAATATCATAAAATATATATTCATATATTAAAAAATAAATAAATAAATATATATATATATATATATATATATATACACACACACACATACATACATATATATATATATATATTGCAGTCTAAGTAAGGAAATATAGTAGCGATGGCAACAGTTGTTATGGGTATATATAGTATTCATGGTGACCATTAGTAAGGGATAATAAGAGTCATGGCACCCACCCGCCTCCTGAGTTGTAAAGGATGGGATAGGCTCCAGCGCCAACAACAAGCCTGATTGAGATAAATGGCGTGGAAATAGAATGAGGAGCTGAATGCATTAATTAAAGTGTCAGTGATGATCTGCTGATGCAACGATCTCCGTACAGAACGCAACAGCGTCTAATTACCACAATCTGCTCCACCACCAACTCTAAACAAATCACGGATCACACGCAACCATTTATTAGGGTATGACATCACAGAGGAAACCAGACTTCAAAGGTTTTTTTTGGTTTTTTTTTGCTGTACTGGGTTCTATTATTTTGGGGTGAAGGGGGGTGGGGCTGTATTACGACAGACCCCAACCATTAAGTTAGGATAGATATAAAAAGGCGCATCACGATGCTCATTACAATCTCAAACCCCGCCTATTTTCTCACCTTCCTCCTGCGGGGTTTAAATAGCAACGCTGCGTGTGAATATATCTCCCTGATGGGCGTGGCCGTCTCTAAATGAAGCGTGTTCTGTACATTTCTGCCGTATCTCTATCTCGGTGCACCGCCGACTAAACAACCTCTCCAGATGTGGACAGTCAGACGTGGGTCTCTATCTGGTTAGGTGGTGGATCATCAACACAGACGCGTGTCTAATGCCACGGAACCCTGAGACCAACGGAACGCTATTAAATCTGAGTGCATTTGTACAGAGAACACAGATCCATAGAACACACTATACTGTGGATTCTCCATTCACACTCACATGGAGAACCTCATGGAGCAGAGCATCGAGTCCAGGTAGTCCGTGAAAATAGCAACCCGCCAAAGTAGAAATGACATCACAACGCAGCCAGCATGTCAGGGTTAAAGCTGCGCTGCAGCCTCCACCACTCGCTGTAAATGTGCAGACTAAACTATTCTCATGGTGAAAAAGCAGAGAGGCTTATGGGACAGAATATCCGCGAGAGCTCGGCGGTCACAGCGCAGTCGGCCTGGCGCAGTCGGCCCGGCGCGCGGCTCTGTGTAACCCACGTGGCAGCCACCGGCTGGAAAACTCATCACTTACGGCGGCGTTGCACGGGTTTCATCTTCCACCTGATTGTTCTGCCTGCACTCACACTGTATTCATTACACTCTGACTGCGGCGGAGTCGAGGAGGAAACAACCCCCCCCCCCCC
>JAFMOD010000755.1:265056-285327 GCA_019802435.1 Corydoras maculifer
ATATATATATATATATATATATATATATATATATATCCGTGTCCGTGTGGGTTTCCTCCCACAGTCCAAAAACATGGATCAAGTCAATTGAGTTCTCCAAATTGCCCCACACACACAATAAGACAATGTGAATATGTGGAACCGTTTATTGAAGACAACAATTTTTCAGTTTTATTTTTTTCATTTTGAGTTTTATTTAAAGCTACAAAATATCCCAAATTAATTTGGGCGGGGGGTCAGCACCCTCCTACCCCCGGAGCGATGCGACTTAATAAATGAATCTCGAGGTTACAGTGAATTCACGTCATCTGCCTGTGCAACGTCTATAAACAGTGTGTATGTATGAAAAATCAATTAAAAATTAATTAAAGAGACAGCAGAGCGTCCCGTTACGGTGCGCAGATGAGGAGGAAACCCACAGGGACGGGATGATGAGTGACGGCTGGATGGAGGCTGCTACAGATTGGTGGGAAACACGGCTGCAGAGAGGAAACGAGGCCCTTCTTCAGATAAACACGGAGCCTTGAGACGGTCGGACAATAACTCATGTGTCCCGCGGAGCGTGTTAAATCCACCACCCGGCCAACTTCATCCGCTCGGCGTTCGGAACGGCGGCGACGCGCAGCCTTGAAAACATAAATCCCACGTCCCGAAGACGCCCCAGAAAACAGAGCGGGCCGTTTCCGCTCGGACGTAAACATCTGCGGGAGGTGAATTATAGCGCTGTCCGTCGTAACGGCGCAGGGAGAGCAAGGACGGGGACGGGGGGGACGGGGAGACAGAGCGATGGGGACGTGACGGGCTGAATGATGAGTCCATACTGTGCCAGAATAAAACAAACACCAAACGAGGGGCAGAACCCCAGGAACAGAGGGGCTGCAACACTAACACAGGAACAAGGGGGGGGGCAAGTTTATTAAACATTCAGCTTTCATTTACACACGGACCTGACCAATCAGGACAGAGAGACCCAACAGGACAAATCGCCTACAGAATAGACAGAAGGACATGACACGGGTCAAACCCAACAGGACAGACCGACCCGAGTGCACAGACCAGAACCAAAAGGACAGACACATGACACAGGTCAAACCCTACATGACAGACCAACCCGAGTCTACAGACCAGAACCAAAAGGACAGACGGATGTGACAGTGGGCATGTCCAACATGACAGACCGACCCGAGTCCACAGACCAGAACCAAAGGGACAGACAGACATGACACGTCAAACCCTACATGACAGACCGACCCGAGTCCACAGACCAGAACCAAAGGGACAGACAGACATGACACGTCAAACCCTACATGACAGACCGACCCGAGCCCACAGATCAGAACCAAAGGGACAGACAGACATGACACACGTCAAACCCTACATGACAGACCGACCCGAGCCCACAGACCAGAACCAAAAGGACAGAAGGACATGACAGGTCAAACCCAACATGACAGACCGACCCGAGCCCACAGACCAGAACCAAAAGGACAGACAGACATGACATGGGTCAAACCCTACATGACAGACCGACCGAGTCCACAGACCAGAACCAAAAGGACAGACGGATGTGACATGGGTCAAACCCTACATGACAGACCGACCGACTGAGTCCACAGACCAGACAGAGCGACGAGGCAGGACGGACAGACCAGAGTCCACAGAATAGACTCAAAAGGACAGACAGACATGACAAAACAGTCCGACACGGCAGGACAGACTCACAAGGACGGCCAGACCGACTGAGTCCACAGACCAAATCCAAGACTGGCATGGCAATATGGACATATATGCCAAAACGGTCAGACTCGACAGGACAGACAAACCGTCCACAGACCAGACCCAAAAGGACCGACAGAAAGCACTCGGAGCTGGCAGAACGGACCGACCCAGCAGGACAGACCGATCTATGTCCACAGACCAGACCCAAAAGGACAGACAAGACAGAGAGACAAGACAAAACAGTCGGACGAGGCAGGACGGACCGACCCGAGGCCACAGACCGGACCTAAAAGGACAGACAGACTAAACCTAGAGAAGGGACCGACCCTAGTCCCCAGACCAGACCTGATGGGACAGACAGACGTGAAACAGTCAGAGTGGACAGGACGGACAGACCCGACCGACCCGGGTGGACAGACGGATGCTGGGTTTCAGTGTTAAACCCTGCAGACTTTGTTGCCATGTCACAATCCAGGACATCTGATCATCATTAATGTTCCAAACACGGTGAGAACATCAGTGACGGCGCTCCACAGATTAAATACCTGCGGTGTCATCGGTTCAGTCCAAATTTGGTGGGAAAGGTCTGTGATGTCATCACTGTGATGTCATCACCATGCCGACATCACTCCTGAACCGGAGCTGAAACTCCACGGTTACGTTACGGTTGCAGAACCAGGTTCCTACGTTTCTACTAAAAAAAAAAAATTAAAAAAAAAACGAGACAAAGAAGACGACATCCAGCACAGCGGCGCGTCTCGACGGAAGCGCTGTGCGTGCGCACACATCTCAATTAAGGTCATGTGACGGCGGCGCTGACGTGTGGGCGGCGAGACGCCGTGTGCGGGTCAGCGAGTGGAAGCGCTGCAGCCATGACATCGCATTCCAAACACCCCCTCTGTACCGCGCTGGGGTGACATCACCTCACACTCACTCACTATCATCCAGGAGGAGGATGCTGCTGCCGCCGCCGCTGCCGCTCAAGCTGCACGCCGCACCACCACGTTCCACCTGCGTTCTCCATCTCAGCACCACCTTGTGGTTCTACAGTTCCGTTCTGTAGTCCATCTGTTCCTCTGTTCCTCTACTGACTCTGTTACTCTGTTCTCTGATGATCAGGACCATGGACAGAGCAGGTGTTAATAGGGTGGTGGATGATGCTCAGTACTGCAGTGACGCTGACATGGTGGTGCAGGTGTGTGAGTGTGTGTTATTAGGGTGGTGGATGATGCTCAGTACTGCAGTGACACTGACATGGTGGTGTAGGTGTGTGAGTGTGTGTTATTAGGGTGGTGGATGATGCTCAGTACTGCAGTGACACTGACATGGTGGTACAGTTGTGTGAGCGTGTGTTATTAGGGTGGTGAATGATTCTCAGTACTGCAGTGACGCTGACATGGTGGTGCAGGTGTGTAAGTGTGTATTATTAGGGTGGTGGATGATTTAGCGGGATGATTTTCATCATCCCGGGTTCATTGGCCGGTCGTGTATGTCCCCGTTCCCTTAGTGGTGGGGGGTGAGAAGGTTGGGGGTTTGAATTCCAAATCCAGCACGAGTTGCCTTGAGCAAGTACTCTGTAGTCAGAACCATAAAGGTGGTAGATCAGCTGCACGCTGCATGCTGTTAGAACGTGACCATGAACCTAAAACCATAAAAGGCACATCCATCCATCACTGTCCCATAAACCTTAAGGATGGGGGAAGGGGCGGGGCTGTAGATGTTGTAGATGTTTCAGGCAGCAATACATCACTGGGCACACTCACACTCACACACACACACACTAGATAGGGGCAATTTAGAGCAGCCAATTCACCTTCAATCCATCCTTTTTTGGACTGTGGGAGGAAACTGGAGAACCCAGAGAAAGAAAAAAAAAAAACATGCAGACATGAGGAGAACATGCAAACTTTGAATTCCCAGCGCTGAGACGCAAACGTGCTGGCCACTACAACACAGAGCCACCCAGTGGTGAGACAATTAATCGTTAATGCAATTAATAAAATCGAAAGAGCGCCACTTGGTTCAAAGTTCTGGATCTATTTGTCTTATAAACGTCATCATGTCCTTCATAATGCGCTCTGACGATTTAATACGACCAAGTTTTAAAATTAAAAATTAAAAATGTATTTAATATGGTGGGCGAAACAGTGGCTTAGTGTTTAGCCTGTTCTCCTCTTAGCCGGTTCTGGGTGGAGTTTCCATGTTCTCCCCGTGTCTGCGTGGGTTTCCTCCGGGTTCTCTGGTTTCCTCCCACAGTCCAAAAAAAACATGGATCAAGGTCAATTGAATTCTCCAAATTGCCCCATATACAGTGCGCGTTTGTGTGAGTGAGTGTATTTTCAGTGATAGATTGCCCCCCTGTCCTGGGTGTATCTGCCCACTGTCCGAAACATTCTCCCCCGGATGGGCATGGGAAATCTTTAATCGTCTCGTCCTTACCGAAGACAAAGGCAAACCGCAGCAGGAAGACAGTGTTCAGAAGGTGAGCAGCGTCAGGTGGCTAACCCCGATGGTAAACGCTTACAGCTACAGATGACGTTAAGATGCATTCAAAGGTGTAGAGAGTCTGTCCACGTCTCTACGTTCTGACTGTAGGAGGACGGAGTCTGAGCGAGTCTCCGGAGGAGAAGGCGTCGTCACAAAGACAATAAAACGAGGACGCGCAAAATCGTCAATGAGCCAAAAATAAATACTCTGCATCAAGTCTCTCTCTCTCTGTCTCTCTCTCTCTCGGATCATCTGCTAGGCCCTTTAAACGTGGACGTGAGAACGAACTCACTGAAGCTGATGACGGACTGATTCAGTCTCTCGTTTCAATACAAAACAAAAATACAAGCAAAATTCCCAAAAACACCTGCAGAGAGACCAACAGAGATATAAATCCATCCATCAGTTACCTTCACTTAATTCCCCACCAGAACCGTGGGGTACTTATCCCAGGGAGAACGTTTCGGGCGCTGGGCAGAATGCCAATCCATCACTGGGCACACTCACACTATATATGGGGCAATTTAGAGCAGTCAATTCACCTTAAATCTATGTTGTTGGACAGTGGGAGGAAACCGGAGAACCAGCAGGTAACCCACACAGACACGGGGAGAACATGCAAACTTCACCCAGACCCAGATTGGGATTTGAACACTGGGAGGTGGAGGTGCTGACCACTAAACCACCATTCCATAAATATTAAAGCTATACGGTACGAGAGGGTGTGGCTTTATTGTGAATAAATTATGATAATGAGGTGTCATTAGTGCTGATGTGTAGTGGAGTACAGTTGCACCTCTTTATGTGATTTATTCACAATAATACACAACCCCCAGAGTCTGATTACTTTAATAAAACACTTACAAACACACTAACATCCTTTTTATTGATCCATTATCTTCCGTTTTATCCTCTATTAGGGTCACGCGGGGAGGGGGGGGGGGTTCCCCATGCCCATCCAGGGGAGAACGTTTCGGGCGCTGGGCAGATACACCCAGGACAGGACGCCTATCTATTGCTGGGCACTCACTCACTCACACAGACACGCTCTATATGGGGCAATTTGGAGAAATCAATTGACTTGATCCATGTTTTTGGACTGTGGGAGGAAACCCACGCGGACACGGGGAGAACATTGAAACTCCACCCAGATGGGGATTCGAACCGGGAATCCCTAGTGCTGAAAGGAGAACATGATAAACCACTAAGCCACAGTGCCGCCCCACACTGTAATAATAAATCATAAAATAAAAACATAATAAACAAGGTTTAATTCAGAAATGTGTTTATTAAAAACTAAATCGTTAATGATCTGATCTGTGATGTCATCTAGTCCGGTTTTTGAAGTGAACGCTAATGGCTGAGTAACAGGATACAGGTTTCTCTAATGATCAAACACTGCCATCAAGTGGCCAAATTACAGAATGCAGTTTATAAGCAGTGTAATAGTATCAGTGCTAATCTGTTTACATTATATTTAAAATAATGTATTGTATATCACACTGATACGAGGGCGGCACGGTGGCTTATTGGTTTAGCATGTTCTCCTCTCAGCGCTAAGGATTCCCGGTTCGAATCCACCCAATCTGGGTGGAGTTCCCATGTCCTCCCTGTGTCCGTGTGGGTTTCCTCCGGGTTCTCCAGTTTCCTCCCACAGTCCAAAAAACATTGATCAAGGTCAATTGAATTCTCCAAATTGCCCCATATAGAGTGTGTCTGTGTGAGTGAGTGTGTGCCTAGCGATAGATTGCCCCCTGTCCTGGGTGTATCTGCCCAGCGCCCTGAAACGATACGAACGTGAAGCGCGCGGAGGTGTGTGTTATTGTCAATGACGTCACGGACGGAGGAACGGCTCGGCCAATCAGATTTTAGGTAAACAAGTCATGGCCTGAAAGCAGCTTCAGCGTTGTCTATTTAATGACTCAATCTGAATGTAATTGAAGCTTAATCCCAGATTAAATAATCCTATAATCTCACTCTGGCAGGCAGGTGAAGGACATGCGGAGGGGGACCCTCGTCCAGCCCCCCCACTAAGAACCCGACCTGAGGCTTCCTGACCGCAAGGCGGAGGCGCCGCCCACTCGGCAATCGGCGCAGAGCAGCGTGGAGTTCTTTGAACTCGGGAACGTTTGAAGTAGCGACGTAATCTCCCTTCTGAAAGAAAAATAATGGATTTCAATCAAAGCGGGGAGCGGGGCGGTGGATCGGACTGCTAATCGTCTCCTGGGCCACCCTCTGCGCCAGCCTCTGCGCTACCCTCTGCGCCAGCCTCTGCGCCGGCGCGTCGGGCTAACATATTGCCAATATCTTTTAAATAGGTCCGGTTTGGAACCATGTGACGGTCTCAATAACTGCACGATCCAACAACAAAACCCCGGAACCGCCTTCTGAGGACACAGAGGGCGTCAGGTTCGCAAATCCAACCCAGGGCTGAGCTCGCATGAGACACGGGGGCTTAAAACCTACCCCGGCCTCACTGAAGACGCCGGACACAGGGAGCCATGAGGATCGAGATGAGCGCATATGGAGGCTTTGTTCTCAAAGGTACAGGGTTTCAGCACAGGGTTCTAACGCAGTGTATTCCATTTACCCTAGAGCACAGGGTTAGAGTGCAGTGTACTCAGATTTACCCTGAAGTGCCAAGTTGGAGCACAGGGTAATCCAAGTTACCCAAGAGAGCTGCGTAAGAGAGCAGGGTGCCTCAAGTTACCCTGGAGAGCTGGGTTGAAGCACAGGGTAAGAGCGCAGGGCACCTGCAGTTACCTTGGAGCACAGGGTATGAGAGTAGGGTGCCTCAAGTTACCCTGGAGAGCTGGGTTGAAGCGCAGGGTAAGAGCGCAAGGCACCCCAGTTACCCTGGAACACAGGGTATGAGAGCATGGTACTCCAAGTTACCCTGGAGAGCTGGCTAAGAGCATTGGGTACCCCAAGTTACCCTAGAGCACAGAGTACCCCAATTTACCCTGGTGCACAGAGTAACCCAAGTTACCCTGGGGCACTGGGTTGATGGGGAGGGTAAGGGCGCAGGGTACCCCATGTTTGCCTGGGGCTCAGGGAACCCAAAGTTACCCTGGAGTGCTGGGTTGGAATGCAGGGTAAGAGCGCAGGGTACTCCAAGTTACTCTGGGGCGCAGGGTAAGAGCGCAGGGTACTCCAAGTTACCCTGAAGAGCTGGGTAAGAGCGCAGGGCACCCCCAATTACCCTGGAACACAGGGTATGAGAGCAGGGTACTCCAAGTTACCCTGTGGCACAGGGTTGAAACATAGGGTAAGCGCGCAGAAGACCCTAAGTTACCCTGGGGTGCTGGGTCGAAGCACAGGGTAAAAGCGCAGGGTACCCTCCCAGTTACCCTGGAGTGCTGCTCATACCCTGCTCATCTGCCTCCTGATTTAAAGCCCCAACCTTCAGACAAATACCCCCACATCTTCAGAACCGAGCTTTAAACCCCGGACGCAGCACAAACCGACCACCTAAGTGACCGGCGTCCTCAGTGGAGTCCTTAACGCTGAATCAGAGTCGTTTACGGCAGTCGACTCCCATCAGACGGAACCCTGAGACTGCGACTACATGAAGACGGCAGATCAGATTAGAGACTCGTCTTCATCAGATTCATTTCATCTTCCTCAGGCTTCGCTGCGTCTGCCGAGGTTTAGAGGACATCCATCACCAACCTCTCACAACCACACACACACACACACGCACACACACACGCACACAGCTCTGCACACACACACACACACACACACCCGGGGCAGATTACTCTAAAGCGCGGGGTCGTTTTCCCTGCAGGGGTGGAGAACTCCCACAGTGTGGAACCGGCCTCGCCGACCCGCCGCACAGCGGAACGTTCACCTGCGACTCAAATAAGCTCCGCCGCAGAGCCGGGATAGGCTCAAAATCATATCTATGATAATTTGACACACGCCCACAGGACACTCCGCTGTTCCGAGGACACACACACTCCCTCACCGAGCAACCGCGCCAAAGACAACCAGAACAGGAAGTGGAGAGGAGAAGGATGGAGGCCTGAAGTCAGAGGGTCTGTGTGTGTCTGTGTGCACCCACCCATCTGCGTGTCTCTGTGCATCACTGTGTCTCTGCGCATCCGTCTGCGTGTCTCTGCGCATCCGTCTGCGTGTCTCTGTGCATCTCTGTGCATCCGCCCGTCTGCGTGTCTCTGTGCATCTCTGTGTGTCCGCCCGTCTGCATGTCTCGGTGCATCTCTGTGCATCCGCCCGTCTGCGCGTCTCTGTGCGCCCACCCTCTGTGTGCCGCACGTCTGCGGCGTCTGTGCGTCCCCCCCGTCTGTGTGTCTCTGTGAATCTCTGTGTGCCGCACGTCTGCGGGCCTCTGTGCATCTCTGTGCACCCGCACGTCTGCAGGCATCTGTGCGTCCGTCCGTCTGTGTGTCTGTGCATCTCTGTGCACCCGCACGTCTGCGGGCCTCTGTGCGTCCGCCCGACTGTGTGTCTCTGTGCATTTCTGTGCGTTCGCCTGTCTCAGTGCGTTTACATATCTCTACACATCTCTGCACGTCTGCACATCTCTGTGCGTCTACTAATCTCTGAGCATCTCCCCAAGTCTGTCCACAGCACAGTGTGTGTGTGTGTGTGTGTGTGTGTGTGTGTGCGCTGCTCACAAAAGCAGGAAATTTAAACGACTTGTTTGGACGGAACCCTGAATTTGAGGGATCACTGCCTCGGTACATTACTTCTGAAAACACAGGAGGGAAGCGTCAGTACGGCTCATCGGTCCCCCACCGCGTCCTCCCCGCCGGCTCAGGGGACGCGTCTCGTCTGATTCCAGTTCAGCTGCGCCGCTTTTCCACCTCGCGCCGACGATCGCTCACCAGATTAGGGCAGTGTTCCAGATCCCAGTTCCTCGGACCGGGCGCAGGCCGAGGCACCGCGGCGCAGACTGTCCAAACAAAAACATCCCAGAACTTCCCCCAGCGGTCGACCCGCCACCCTAACCTCGGTTCCACGCGCCTCACCACCACCAGCACCACCGCCTCCATAAACAAGACCAGCTGCGAGTGCTGCGCAGCTGTCGCCGTAGCGACGCACACTTCCGAACAAGAGCTCGGATTCGCCTCGCGCCAATTCGCAATAAAACCGCAGGGACCGTTTGTGAGGGTCCACGGGGTCAGCGATGGTGACCAGACGTTGGCATGGAAACGCACGTTTCTTAAGCGCAACCCCCCCCCCAACAGATTAAGTACATAAGTACTAATTAAGTGCTTTAAAGATAAACATGGCAACAACGGTTCCACATGTGTGTGTGTGAGAGTGAGAGTGTGTGTGTGAGAGAGAGAGAGAGAGTGTGTGTGTGTGTGTGAGAAAGTGTGTGTGTGGGTCTTCGTCTGCGCGCCTGTGGCTGTCCGTCCACCTGCCTGCACGTCCTTCTGTCCATCCGTCCGCCTGCCTGCGCCCCTGTGATTGTCTGTCTGCCTGCACGCCTGCGATTGTCAGTCGGCGTGCCCGTGACTCTCTGTTCGTCTGCGCGCCTGTGACCGTCCGTCCGCCTGCGCTCCTGTGATTGCCTGTCCGTCCTCCAGCATGACCTTCTGTCCATCGGTCTGCATGCCTGTGACAGTCTGTCCGTCCGTCTCAGCACCTTCTACTCTGTCTGTCCGTCTGCGCAACATTCCGTGCTCTCCGTGCTTTTTTTGTATCTGTGACTTCGTACATCTGCGCCGCTTCCCGCACGTCTGCGGCAGCAGTGGACATCGAGTCCAAACCCAAATCATCAGCAGAAGACGTGTGTTCTAATCAGGAAATCCAAACAAAGCGTCTCAACAGCCTGTAAATAAACCCAACCCGTCCACTGGAGACACGGAGGTCCGCATGTGCGCTCAGACGGAGAACCACAACACGCTCTGTCCCTGCCGTATAGTCGAGAACCTGAATGGGGACTCCCACTGTGACTTGGCGTTCATCTATCACACGGCACGCATTCAGCCGAACACAAAGCCGGCCGGCCGAAGGAGCGACGCCGCCACCGCCACGGCGAAGACAAAGCCGGGACAGGAAGCGAGACGGAGTGCGGGACCGCGCGATTAAAAGGGGACGGATGAGAATTTAACGAGGTGGTTTAATGAGGTTAACGCGGTCGCCTCGTTAGCGCCGTATTAAAGACGGCGAGCCTGAGGGATCGGCCACGTCGAGCTCATTTCCGCGGCGTTGTCTCCACCCGGCAGGACGAGCGGCGGAATGACGAATCACGGGAACAATTTGGGGAAGGCCCCCTCACATGTAACAGTCCATTTCCCCGTGTGGACAGTCTTGGCCCACCCAGAACCCAAACCTCAGCCTGTGGGATGAATTAGAACCAGGACTGTGATCCAGTTTAACTCACACTGTTTATGGCGGAATTTTAATAGTGATGGCAGCTGATGTCAATGAGGGATTATTGTAGTTGTGGCAACCTCCGTTCTCTTCCCGGCTTTGTGTTCTGCACGTGCAGTGTGATAGATGAGTGCCAAGTCACAGTCAGAGTCCCCATTCAGGTCCTTGGCTATACAATTTTCCTCATGCAGCAGCACTTTCTGAATAAATGCAGCAAGCCTTTCCAGACGAGCGGCGCGTCCATTTAATAACTCCTATATGTCCAATACACAGGGAGGACATGCGGACTCCGCCCAATCGGGAATCGAACCCAGGACCTTCCTGATGGTGGATGACCTTGTATCGTGCCTGAGGTCGCGAGTCTGATGTTGCTTGGTTACTAGGGTCACAAATCGTTTGTATACAAACGAAAGCAGGACAACAATGAACATCAGAACTGGACCATGGAGCTGGTCTACGTCACATGGACGGCTGGGTGAGGGTGTGGTGCCAACCTGAGGAACACTTGCTACCAGGATGCACTATGGGTAGATGGGAAGGTGGAGGTAGTGTAATGCTTTGAGCAACGTTCTCCTGGGGACCCTCATGTCCTGAATCCACGTGTCTCTTTCAGCAGCATCATGCACAACGATGGTTCTGCGTGTCTTAAGGAAAACTAGTTGGAGGTGTAGACCCCGCCTCCATGGACAATCAATGGACACAGAACGTGAAAGAACCGCAATTAACCTCTTGGTGTCAGAAACCACAGGACGCCCTTCGGGAGTCTAGTGGAGTCCGTGACCGATGCCATATAAGGCCCTGATGTTATGATAATTAGTATTCATGTCTCCGGCTGTAATAAACCTCGCGCTCCACATCTACGCCATCTTCTCACCCCGTAACGAAGCGTGTCATTTCATTTCCTCGGGCGCGCCGCCGACGCGACCCCCGCCCGCAACCCTCTCGTACCGAACGTCCTTATCTACTCGACTTCATCTTTTCATAATGAGGCCATTCTGATCGCCGAGCCCGATGCGGCCGCCGAATTCCAGTCCGCATCGCGTTCGAGGCTTCGCGGCGGTTTGTACGGACGCCCGCTCAAGAGTGAAACGAGCACCACCACCCCTCACCACCACATATTCAGATGTGGCACCTCCCAATCAGTTCCTGACTATTAAAACACCATCTCAGAGGAAGAGGACAAAACTTTAACCCCCACCCCAGCTCTTCAGGTGTGATGATGTCATTCATAGACTACCGTATTTTCCGGACCATAAGGCACACCGTACTATAAGGCGCAGTCTGAATTACGGACTCTATTTCTATGTACGGTACTTATTCTGTACGGCACTGTATTATAAGGCACTCGCTAAAACATACGATCTACAAGAAAAGTAAAGGATGCAAAATGCTGATTTATAAGTTTATTCTACTACTTATTGAAGTTTATTCTACTACTCGACAAAACACATTATTTTAATCCCTCTTCTCCCACAAATCCATCAAAGTCCTCGTCTCCTGTGTCTGAATTAAAAAGCTGTTTCTCTATCGAGCACTCCGGTGTCCCTCTCATCAATGTCCGAGTCCGTCTCGTCTCCAGGCGGCTGTTCTGCGATGATGCCGGCTTTCGTGAAAGCTCGGACAACAGTTACAGCAGAACCCTCAGCCCAGGCATCCACAATCCATCCACAGTCGGTGGCGTAACTCGCCCGCCGCCGCCTCCCGAGTTTTAGTAAACGTGTGTTCCCCGTCTATCATCCATCGCTCCCACGCCGCCCGTAACTTTACTTTAAACGTTCCGTTTACGCCAATGTCCAATGGCCGGAGTTCTTTCTTTAATCCTCCCGGAATAACGGCGAGCTCCAAATTCATTTTCTTCACTCGGCTTGTCTGTGAAATGAGCACGCATGGAGTCACAGATCAGCGGGGACGGTGATGGACAAAACCACCCGGTCGCACAACAATACTTTTATAGATTGTGGAACTCAGTACACATATAAGGCGCACCGGATTATAAGGCGCACGTCTGATTTCTGGGAAAATTTTAGGCTTTTAGGTGCGCCTTATAGTCCGGAAAATACGGTAATATAATGTTAAATTAGGCAGAGCAGGTTCAGCCTCCACTCACTGGGGGCAGTGCTTTAATGCTTTAATAGTAGACGATGTTGCCAGGTTGAGGGAATTGTGTCATTTTACACACACACACACACACATGCACTTCTGTTCCATTAGATTACCTCCACCCCCCATAGAGATTCACTCTGTGGTCCTACAGTTACACCCCATAGTCGATCTGTTTCCTTTCTCTGGTCTTGCCTAAAACCCCAGGACCAGGACCAGTACCAGGACCCCCCACATACACACACAAACACAGGACCAGAGTTTGACTACTGCGTCAAAATGGACATGGTCCTGGTATTACCCTAGTAGTTGGCAACTGCTGGGTATGGGGAAATAAGGTAGTGGTGGCAACCACCATTTAAGGGGCAACTGATATAGCGATTATAGTGGTTGCCACCACTACCGTATTTCCCCATACACAGCAGTTGCCAACTACTAGGGTATGGGGAAATACAGTAGTGTTAGCAACCACCATTTAAGGGGCATCTGATATAAGGGATTATAGTGGTTGTGGAAACTTTTTGCTTACGTTGGATAATGGCAGTTGTGGCAGCTGCAGTTTATGTGGGATAATAGCAGTCATAGCAGCCGTTGTTTATGGGGATTAAGATAGTGGTGGCAACTACTGTTAATGAGGAATAATAGCAGTAGAGGCAGTCGCTGTTTATGGGGCATTATAATAGTTGTCGCAACCACTGTTTATTGCGGTAATTACAGTAGTCGTGGCATCTGCTGTTTTTTTGGGGGGGGGATTATAGCAGTTGTGGCAACCGCTTGTGGCAACAACTCTCTGATCTAAAATGTATTTTATTGCTGAACGTTCACACCGCTGTGGTTTATAGATTGTTATAGAGCGAGGGCATGGAAGCCTCTGTGTGCCTGTGGGACTCCCCACAGAGACGGAGGACATCAACGCCGTGTCCCCTCCGGACGCTTTAAGGTGATTAATGGCTCTGAAGTGTTGATCCGACGGTAAAAAGACAAATCCCACAGATCTGAAGGATCTCTATATCAGATCATATTCGGGCGAGCGGGGGGGGGGGGGGATACTGACGGGAATAATCTATTTAATTACGGGTACAAACGGGTCTGTAAGTATCTGCACAGTGACATCATGAAAGTCATTTCGACTCCGTGAACCAGAACAATGGACTCAAAATGAAACAATTAACAAGAGAACGAAGGATCGACCGGCGGCCATGATTAAGATTTTAAAAAACATCAGTGTTCTTAATTAAATAGAACAATATCTATATCCATCTAGAATGGACAAAGTAAGTTATACTCATCTATACACATCCATCTATATACATACACACCCCTAGAGACAAACACCCCTATATGCATACATACTCCTACAGACACACCCACCTACATACGTACCCCTACAGACAAACACCCCTACATACATACCCCTACAGACACACCCACCTACATACGTACCCCTACAGACACACCCACCTACATACATACCCCTACAGACACAGCCCCCTACATACATACAGACAGACACCCTCACACATCCCTACACACCCACCTACATACGTACCCCTACAGACACACCCACCTACATACCCCTACAGACACACCAACCTACATACATACAGGCAGACACCCTCACACATCCCTACACACCCACCTACATAACACACCTTCATCCAACTCCCTACACACACACCCACCTTCATAACACACCTTCCTACACACCCACCTTCATACACATCTGTCCTGATCAATAGGAATCAACAGGTAGGATTTGACACCCATCTGTCTGTACCCCCATCAAAAATGTCTCCCACCCACATCTCCCCCACCGGGAGAACACATGTCTTCTGCTGGTCTTCTGTCGGCCACCCCCAAGACACCCGCCAACTGCACATCTGCTGGTTGTCCACTTGTCTTTCCACATATCTCCCTCCAGTCTTCCATGTCGTCCACCCACGTTACATGCCAGTCACCCACGTCACTCCCACATGTCTCCTGCCAGTCACCTAAGCGCAATCACCGACATGGTGCCCAGTTGCCCACGTCTCCCGCTGGTCGCCCCGTTTATACAAACGTTTTTAACAGGCAATGAGTCAAACTCATGTAGTGATGTGGCACCTCAATGCACTCAATGTGTTGTTTGGAGTCGTGCTGTGTTCTTGGCATTAAATGACGAGGCGTATTTTATAAAATCCGTCTCTTGTTCGGTTTGCCTTTAACATGCGGGGTACTCAAAACTCTGGCATTTATTAGAAATATAAAACGCTTTGTTAAAACAGCTTTTATTCCTCAAAACGAGCCCCCGGCATCCCAGAAGACACGGAACTGTATCGGTAAACGCCACGAAGGACAACAATCGATCGCAGGTTTTTAATCTCGGAGCCGTGGAACCGGGTTCCATGCTAATGAAATCAGCAGGCAGGGCCGAGCTTCTTAAATTGGTTCTGGATAAATGACTCTTCAGTGAGATCAGATCAGATCAGATAGAGCTGCTGCTGCTGCTGCTGCTCGGTTAGTCTGAGGACCTGCAGCCACCACAGACTCAGATAAACGGAACCGGAACGTGAACGTGAGCCGTGCGCTTGGTTCTGAGACGCGGGGTCCCAAGGTTTTATTGCTCCCCAAATCGGAGACGTCATGAACGAATCAGATGAAGATCTGAGAACATCACTGACATCATTCAAAGGATGTCGCTGAAAACCTCCTCGTCAACTATCGAGAACCAAACTCCAAATCGACAGGAACCCTTTCAGATCACAGAATGATGAAGTGGATCACCTGACTGAAACTCATTTCCTGTATCACACTCAGATCTTCCTCTGAGGATCTCGCTGCGGTAAGTGATAAACGTGGTGACATCATCATCATGGAGAGGCGTTACCGAGGCGACGGGGTTGTGATTAATCCAGGCTTTGCTTTTGTTAAATGTCTCCATTCTACACGCCCAAAGAACATGAACCAGCATGCCATATCAAAGCTGCGGTTTATCACTGGACACAGAGAGAAAGAGAGAGAGAGAGAGAGAGAGAGACAGAGAGAGAGAGAGACAGAGAGAGAGAGAGACAGAGAGAGAGAGAGACAGGCAGACAGAGAGAGAGAGAAAGAGAGAGAGAGAGAGACAGAAAGAAAGAGAGAGACAGACACACAGAGAGAGAAAGAAAGAGAGAGAGACAGACACACAGAGAGAGAAAGAAAGAGAGAGAGACAGACACAGAGAGAGAGAAAGACAGAGAGAGAGAGAGAGAGAGAAAGAAAGAAAGAGAGACAGAGACAGGGGGGGGGTTCACCATGCCCATCCAGGGGAGAACGTTTCGGGGTGCTGGGCAGATACACCCAGGACAGGACACCAATCTATCACTGGACACACAATCACTCACACAGACACACTCTAAAGGGGGCAATTTGGAGAATTCAATTGACCTTGGTCTATGTTTTTGGACTTTGGGAGGAAAGCGGAGAACCCGGAGGAAACCCACAAAGACACGGGGAGAACATGGAAACTCCACCCAGATAGGGGTCTACGCCATGAGGCCGCCGTCGAGCCAAGGTCTACACCGTGAGACTACAGGCATAATGGAGAACCCGGAGGAAACCCACGAAGACACGAGGAGGACATGGAAACTCCACCCAGATGGGGATTCGAACAGGGAATCCCTAGCGCTGAGAGGAGAACATGCTAAACCACTAAGCCACTGTGCCGCGCCGGAGTTCAGAACAGTTTCTGATTTTCTGCAGAAGCTGGAATCCATACATATAGATTATAACTCGCTGCATTGCTCAGCAAACACTGCACTATGTGGTGTGTGTGTGTGTGTGTGTGTGTGTGTGTGTGTGAGAGAGAACTCAGCCTTTATCATTCATCTCGGTTTCCCTGAAAAACGTTGGATTAAGTGTCTCAGGTTCGAGCTGCAGCTCCTGCTCACTGAACCCAGGTGTGGACGTTCTGAAACCTGAGCTATGGACCTCATGGAAACAGTTTGGGGAAGGCCCTTCACTGATTCAGCACGACTGCGTCACAGTTGCAAAGGATCAGGAAGGTCCATAAGAAAGAAACATGGCAGCCAGAGCCCAGGGGTCCTCCTCCAACATCACTGCCTCCCCCACCAAGCTGATGGGACCCCCCCCACACACACACACAAAATTTTGTGGAAAGCCTTGATAGAAGTGTAGACGCTGCCTATACACAACGCACAAGACTGTGTGAGAGAAACCAGGTGGAATGCTCACACGTGCCGGGAGAACATGCAAATCACACACCCCAGGAGGGAGCTTTGGGGGCGCAGTGGCCCCGTGGTGGCGCCGCTCCGTCCTCAGCAGAACAGCTTGATTTTAGTATTTTATAATGAATTCTCAATGTGCTCCGTGTTAATCAGCTAAGAGCCACTGAAGCAATTAACTAATTACAGACCATAATTTCTGCAGTGTGCCGAAAAATAGAACGCATTAACACGGGGGGGGGGGTAACCGTGGGTTACGGCGTCTGATACCTGAGCTAAATAATAAAAGAATAATTCTGCCGTACTTTAGGCACATGGGCTACCCTCTGAAAACGCACTGCTTCCAGGTATATTTCCCTTTACAAAGTTTGGAAAAGCTATAAAGTATAAGTTTGTCGTGGCGTGGCTGCCATGACGACGGAGCCGTGGTGTCGAGGGCCCACCATGTAAAGCCACAGTCGTGTCAGGGGCCCACTCCGCGAGGCCGGAGTCGCGCCGAGGGCCCACCATGTAAAGCTACAGTCGTGTCAGGGGCCCACTCCGCGAGGCCGAAGTCGCGCCGAGGGCCCATCATGTAAAGCTACTGTCGTGTCAGGGGTCCACTCCGCGAGGCCTGCGTCGCGCTGAGGGCCCACCATGTAAAGCTAGTCGTGTCAGGGGCCCACTCCGCGAGGCCGGAGTCGCGCCGAGGGCCCATCATGTAAAGCTACTGTCGTGTCAGGGGCCCACTCCGCAAGGCCTGCGTCGCGCTGAGGGCCCACCATGTAAAGCTACAGTCGTGTCAGGGGCCCACTCCGCGAGGCCGGAGTCGCGCCGAGGGCCCATCATGTAAAGCTACTGTCGTGTCAGGGGCCCACTCCGCGAGGCCTGCGTCGCGCCGAGGGCCCACCATGTAAAGCTACAGTCGTGTCAGGGGCCCACTCCGCAAGGCCGGCGCCGCGCCGAGGTCGACGCCACACCGAGGTTGATGACGAGGGCCCAAGCCCGCCGTCGCGCTGAGGTTGACGCCGCGAGGCTGCTCTCGCGCTGAGGTCGACACTGTGTTACCGACTTCGCGCCGAGGTCAACGACGGGGGCCCAAGCCGCGAGGCCGTTTTTGCGCCGTGGTCGACGCCGCGAGGCCATTGTCGCGCCATGGTTGACGCCGCGGGGACGCTGTCGCACAGAGGTCTACGCCGCAGGGCCGACATCGCGCCGAGGTCTGCGCCACAAGGGGTGTGCCGGGGTTGGCGCCTCGAGGCCAGTGCCGCGACCATGTCAGCGCCGCGAGGCCGGAGTCACATCATGGTCGCCGCCGCGAGGCTATGCACACATCGGGGGCCCAGGCCATGAGGCTACAGTCCTGTATGAGCCCACGCCGTGAGGCTACAGTCGCGTCGATGCCGAGGTGGTGGTGACGTCGGCATCGTGACGGCATTGCGTTTCCGTGACGACATGTCAGCACTCTCAGCATTAAATGCCGGCAACCAATCAATTTAGCTTTTCTATTGACCAAAACGCATTTCCAATTCGAGAGGAAACCGCAAACCAGAAACAGGAGAGCGTGTGAACACAACGCACCCCCCCCCACCGCCCGTCCCACGGCATGTCAAACACCACAGCATGTTAAACAACTCCGAACGCATCGACAGCCTGTGAATATGCGTGGGTTAGTAACTTCACCTTAAAAACATTAATAAAACACCTTCATACCATCTCTTTTCGGTCTTGGGGGGGGGGGATAAGTGAGGTTACACCTGTCGAGGCATCATGCGCGGCGATACACTCGGCACCGCGTGCTCCTATCCTACAGTAATTGCTCGGGAGCTCGGGTTTAACGTCACGCCGTACGTTATCCTGGCGGAGCGACTCGAGTTGTCTCTGTTAATCCGGGCTCCCTGCTCCGGGGCCGACGACGGGAGTGGGAGAACTGTGTTTTGGCACCTGGTTGATGAAATGGATGTCGCCGGAGGCGGCGGCAGTCACGACAAATTTTTTTAAAACAAACATAAAGTCCTCCGTTCTGTCGGAACAGCGTCTCCACCTGACGGAAAGAACCCTAACTGTGAATAACGGGCTGCGGGGGTTCTAATATAAACTGTGCTGCCACGATAACCCCAGCAGAGGCGCTACGGAACCTTCATTAATGGATACCACCTTCTCTACGACCAGAAAAACACATACCAACATTTTAAAAACTGGGAGACCTCGTCGTCCTCTTTATCTGTCGGTTAGGGAAACAACATGGCGCCACTGAGGCGGACTTTAAAACCTTGCGGTGTCCACCTGCAGAGCGATAAATGACCAAGGCTCCTCCTTAAATCTGATTGGCTGAGGCGTTGTTCCAGCTGTGACATCATTAGAGAGAACACATGCGCTCTGCACATTTTTTTACCGATATTTTTTCTTAATAACCTGTGTTCTGTAATTTGGCCACTGGAGAAACCGGAATCCTGTTACTCAGTGATCAGCGTTCACAAAATGACATCACAGAAGATCAGATTATTAATGATTTAGTTTTTAATGGGGTTCCCCATGCCCATCCATGGGAGAACGTTTCAGGCCCTGGACAGATACACCTAGGACAGGGGGACAATCTATCGCTGGGCACACACTCACACAGACATACACACTCTATATGGGGCAATTTGGAGAACTCAGTTGACTTCATCCATGTTCTTGGGCTGTGGGAGAAAAGCGGAAAACCAGGAGGAAACCCACGCGGACACGGGGAGAACATGGAAACGCCACCCAGATTGGAATTCGAACCGGGAATCCCTAGTGCTGAGAGGAGAACATGCTAAACCACTAAGCCACCGTGCCGGCCTAATTAAATACAATAAAATCAAAAGAATCTATTCTACTTTGCAGAAGGCTTCAAAAGCGTCTTTCCCGTAATTTATGCAGAATAATGCCACGGCCCCTCGTACCTTTAATCAAAAGCGTCCACTAAATGACCTAATGTTAAACGTAAGACCTACATCTAGAGTTCAGAAAGCAATTTGGGACACAGCCCTGGTCATAGCACATAGTGGGACAGGCTCATCTCAGTTTAGAGCATCCCCGAGCGTCCGCTGCCCTGCACGTCTCCGTCTTCTCCCGGCACCCGGAGCACCTGATCCGACTAATCAGCTCATTAACGGCACATTACGGAGTTGATGTGAATGTATTACTGCAGGAAGTGCACTAACGTCCGGGGTGGAGGGTTTCCTGGAAACAGGTTTAAGAAACGTCTCCGTCGCTGCACGTTGCTATTAAGACATCTCAGGATAAGGAGACGGTACTCCAGAATGGACACAATGATCATAATCCTGTCGTTCTAGGACTATCTGGTACTATGCTTATTAGGATAATGGATGATTCTCAGGACTGCAGTGACACTGACATGGTGGTGCAGGTGTGTGAGTGTGTGTTATTAGGGTGGTGGATGATTCTC